>CALYMY010000265.1:0-50409 GCA_944548615.1 Micropterix aruncella
CTAACCTAACCTAACCTAACCTAACCTAACCTAACCTAACCTAACCTAACCTAACCTAACCTAACCTAACCTAACCTAACCTAACCTAACCTAACCTAACCTAACCTAACCTAACCTAACCTAACCTAACCTAACCTAACCTAACCTAACCTAACCTAACCTAACCTAACCTAACCTAACCTAACCTAACCTAACCTAACCTAACCTAACCTAACCTAACCTAACCTAACCTAACCTAACCTAACCTAACCTAACCTAACCTAACCTAACCTAACCTAACCTAACCTAACCTAACCTAACCTAACCTAACCTAACCTAACCTAACCTAACCTAACCTAACCTAACCTAACCTAACCTAACCTAACCTAACCTAACCTAACCTAACCTAACCTAACCTAACCTAACCTAACCTAACCTAACCTAACCTAACCTAACCTAACCTAACCTAACCTAACCTAACCTAACCTAACCTAACCTAACCTAACCTAACCTAACCTAACCTAACCTAACCTAACCTAACCTAACCTAACCTAACCTAACCTAACCTAACCTAACCTAACCTAACCTAACCTAACCTAACCTAACCTAACCTAACCTAACCTAACCTAACCTAACCTAACCTAACCTAACCTAACCTAACCTAACCTAACCTAACCTAACCTAACCTAACCTAACCTAACCTAACCTAACCTAACCTAACCTAACCTAACCTAACCTAACCTAACCTAACCTAACCTAACCTAACCTAACCTAACCTAACCTAACCTAACCTAACCTAACCTAACCTAACCTAACCTAACCTAACCTAACCTAACCTAACCTAACCTAACCTAACCTAACCTAACCTAACCTAACCTAACCTAACCTAACCTAACCTAACCTAACCTAACCTAACCTAACCTAACCTAACCTAACCTAACCTAACCTAACCTAACCTAACCTAACCTAACCTAACCTAACCTAACCTAACCTAACCTAACCTAACCTAACCTAACCTAACCTAACCTAACCTAACCTAACCTAACCTAACCTAACCTAACCTAACCTAACCTAACCTAACCTAACCTAACCTAACCTAACCTAACCTAACCTAACCTAACCTAACCTAACCTAACCTAACCTAACCTAACCTAACCTAACCTAACCTAACCTAACCTAACCTAACCTAACCTAACCTAACCTAACCTAACCTAACCTAACCTAACCTAACCTAACCTAACCTAACCTAACCTAACCTAACCTAACCTAACCTAACCTAACCTAACCTAACCTAACCTAACCTAACCTAACCTAACCTAACCTAACCTAACCTAACCTAACCTAACCTAACCTAACCTAACCTAACCTAACCTAACCTAACCTAACCTAACCTAACCTAACCTAACCTAACCTAACCTAACCTAACCTAACCTAACCTAACCTAACCTAACCTAACCTAACCTAACCTAACCTAACCTAACCTAACCTAACCTAACCTAACCTAACCTAACCTAACCTAACCTAACCTAACCTAACCTAACCTAACCTAACCTAACCTAACCTAACCTAACCTAACCTAACCTAACCTAACCTAACCTAACCTAACCTAACCTAACCTAACCTAACCTAACCTAACCTAACCTAACCTAACCTAACCTAACCTAACCTAACCTAACCTAACCTAACCTAACCTAACCTAACCTAACCTAACCTAACCTAACCTAACCTAACCTAACCTAACCTAACCTAACCTAACCTAACCTAACCTAACCTAACCTAACCTAACCTAACCTAACCTAACCTAACCTAACCTAACCTAACCTAACCTAACCTAACCTAACCTAACCTAACCTAACCTAACCTAACCTAACCTAACCTAACCTAACCTAACCTAACCTAACCTAACCTAACCTAACCTAACCTAACCTAACCTAACCTAACCTAACCTAACCTAACCTAACCTAACCTAACCTAACCTAACCTAACCTAACCTAACCTAACCTAACCTAACCTAACCTAACCTAACCTAACCTAACCTAACCTAACCTAACCTAACCTAACCTAACCTAACCTAACCTAACCTAACCTAACCTAACCTAACCTAACCTAACCTAACCTAACCTAACCTAACCTAACCTAACCTAACCTAACCTAACCTAACCTAACCTAACCTAACCTAACCTAACCTAACCTAACCTAACCTAACCTAACCTAACCTAACCTAACCTAACCTAACCTAACCTAACCTAACCTAACCTAACCTAACCTAACCTAACCTAACCTAACCTAACCTAACCTAACCTAACCTAACCTAACCTAACCTAACCTAACCTAACCTAACCTAACCTAACCTAACCTAACCTAACCTAACCTAACCTAACCTAACCTAACCTAACCTAACCTAACCTAACCTAACCTAACCTAACCTAACCTAACCTAACCTAACCTAACCTAACCTAACCTAACCTAACCTAACCTAACCTAACCTAACCTAACCTAACCTAACCTAACCTAACCTAACCTAACCTAACCTAACCTAACCTAACCTAACCTAACCTAACCTAACCTAACCTAACCTAACCTAACCTAACCTAACCTAACCTAACCTAACCTAACCTAACCTAACCTAACCTAACCTAACCTAACCTAACCTAACCTAACCTAACCTAACCTAACCTAACCTAACCTAACCTAACCTAACCTAACCTAACCTAACCTAACCTAACCTAACCTAACCTAACCTAACCTAACCTAACCTAACCTAACCTAACCTAACCTAACCTAACCTAACCTAACCTAACCTAACCTAACCTAACCTAACCTAACCTAACCTAACCTAACCTAACCTAACCTAACCTAACCTAACCTAACCTAACCTAACCTAACCTAACCTAACCTAACCTAACCTAACCTAACCTAACCTAACCTAACCTAACCTAACCTAACCTAACCTAACCTAACCTAACCTAACCTAACCTAACCTAACCTAACCTAACCTAACCTAACCTAACCTAACCTAACCTAACCTAACCTAACCTAACCTAACCTAACCTAACCTAACCTAACCTAACCTAACCTAACCTAACCTAACCTAACCTAACCTAACCTAACCTAACCTAACCTAACCTAACCTAACCTAACCTAACCTAACCTAACCTAACCTAACCTAACCTAACCTAACCTAACCTAACCTAACCTAACCTAACCTAACCTAACCTAACCTAACCTAACCTAACCTAACCTAACCTAACCTAACCTAACCTAACCTAACCTAACCTAACCTAACCTAACCTAACCTAACCTAACCTAACCTAACCTAACCTAACCTAACCTAACCTAACCTAACCTAACCTAACCTAACCTAACCTAACCTAACCTAACCTAACCTAACCTAACCTAACCTAACCTAACCTAACCTAACCTAACCTAACCTAACCTAACCTAACCTAACCTAACCTAACCTAACCTAACCTAACCTAACCTAACCTAACCTAACCTAACCTAACCTAACCTAACCTAACCTAACCTAACCTAACCTAACCTAACCTAACCTAACCTAACCTAACCTAACCTAACCTAACCTAACCTAACCTAACCTAACCTAACCTAACCTAACCTAACCTAACCTAACCTAACCTAACCTAACCTAACCTAACCTAACCTAACCTAACCTAACCTAACCTAACCTAACCTAACCTAACCTAACCTAACCTAACCTAACCTAACCTAACCTAACCTAACCTAACCTAACCTAACCTAACCTAACCTAACCTAACCTAACCTAACCTAACCTAACCTAACCTAACCTAACCTAACCTATACCTAACCTAACCTAACCTAACCTAACCTAACCTAACCTAACCTAACCTAACCTAACCTAACCTAACCTAACCTAACCTAACCTAACCTAACCTAACCTAACCTAACCTAACCTAACCTAACCTAACCTAACCTAACCTAACCTAACCTAACCTAACCTAACCTAACCTAACCTAACCTAACCTAACCTAACCTAACCTAACCTAACCTAACCTAACCTAACCTAACCTAACCTAACCTAACCTAACCTAACCTAACCTAACCTAACCTAACCTAACCTAACCTAACCTAACCTAACCTAACCTAACCTAACCTAACCTAACCTAACCTAACCTAACCTAACCTAACCTAACCTAACCTAACCTAACCTAACCTAACCTAACCTAACCTAACCTAACCTAACCTAACCTAACCTAACCTAACCTAACCTAACCTAACCTAACCTAACCTAACCTAACCTAACCTAACCTAACCTAACCTAACCTAACCTAACCTAACCTAACCTAACCTAACCTAACCTAACCTAACCTAACCTAACCTAACCTAACCTAACCTAACCTAACCTAACCTAACCTAACCTAACCTAACCTAACCTAACCTAACCTAACCTAACCTAACCTAACCTAACCTAACCTAACCTAACCTAACCTAACCTAACCTAACCTAACCTAACCTAACCTAACCTAACCTAACCTAACCTAACCTAACCTAACCTAACCTAACCTAACCTAACCTAACCTAACCTAACCTAACCTAACCTAACCTAACCTAACCTAACCTAACCTAACCTAACCTAACCTAACCTAACCTAACCTAACCTAACCTAACCTAACCTAACCTAACCTAACCTAACCTAACCTAACCTAACCTAACCTAACCTAACCTAACCTAACCTAACCTAACCTAACCTAACCTAACCTAACCTAACCTAACCTAACCTAACCTAACCTAACCTAACCTAACCTAACCTAACCTAACCTAACCTAACCTAACCTAACCTAACCTAACCTAACCTAACCTAACCTAACCTAACCTAACCTAACCTAACCTAACCTAACCTAACCTAACCTAACCTAACCTAACCTAACCTAACCTAACCTAACCTAACCTAACCTAACCTAACCTAACCTAACCTAACCTAACCTAACCTAACCTAACCTAACCTAACCTAACCTAACCTAACCTAACCTAACCTAACCTAACCTAACCTAACCTAACCTAACCTAACCTAACCTAACCTAACCTAACCTAACCTAACCTAACCTAACCTAACCTAACCTAACCTAACCTAACCTAACCTAACCTAACCTAACCTAACCTAACCTAACCTAACCTAACCTAACCTAACCTAACCTAACCTAACCTAACCTAACCTAACCTAACCTAACCTAACCTAACCTAACCTAACCTAACCTAACCTAACCTAACCTAACCTAACCTAACCTAACCTAACCTAACCTAACCTAACCTAACCTAACCTAACCTAACCTAACCTAACCTAACCTAACCTAACCTAACCTAACCTAACCTAACCTAACCTAACCTAACCTAACCTAACCTAACCTAACCTAACCTAACCTAACCTAACCTAACCTAACCTAACCTAACCTAACCTAACCTAACCTAACCTAACCTAACCTAACCTAACCTAACCTAACCTAACCTAACCTAACCTAACCTAACCTAACCTAACCTAACCTAACCTAACCTAACCTAACCTAACCTAACCTAACCTAACCTAACCTAACCTAACCTAACCTAACCTAACCTAACCTAACCTAACCTAACCTAACCTAACCTAACCTAACCTAACCTAACCTAACCTAACCTAACCTAACCTAACCTAACCTAACCTAACCTAACCTAACCTAACCTAACCTAACCTAACCTAACCTAACCTAACCTAACCTAACCTAACCTAACCTAACCTAACCTAACCTAACCTAACCTAACCTAACCTAACCTAACCTAACCTAACCTAACCTAACCTAACCTAACCTAACCTAACCTAACCTAACCTAACCTAACCTAACCTAACCTAACCTAACCTAACCTAACCTAACCTAACCTAACCTAACCTAACCTAACCTAACCTAACCTAACCTAACCTAACCTAACCTAACCTAACCTAACCTAACCTAACCTAACCTAACCTAACCTAACCTAACCTAACCTAACCTAACCTAACCTAACCTAACCTAACCTAACCTAACCTAACCTAACCTAACCTAACCTAACCTAACCTAACCTAACCTAACCTAACCTAACCTAACCTAACCTAACCTAACCTAACCTAACCTAACCTAACCTAACCTAACCTAACCTAACCTAACCTAACCTAACCTAACCTAACCTAACCTAACCTAACCTAACCTAACCTAACCTAACCTAACCTAACCTAACCTAACCTAACCTAACCTAACCTAACCTAACCTAACCTAACCTAACCTAACCTAACCTAACCTAACCTAACCTAACCTAACCTAACCTAACCTAACCTAACCTAACCTAACCTAACCTAACCTAACCTAACCTAACCTAACCTAACCTAACCTAACCTAACCTAACCTAACCTAACCTAACCTAACCTAACCTAACCTAACCTAACCTAACCTAACCTAACCTAACCTAACCTAACCTAACCTAACCTAACCTAACCTAACCTAACCTAACCTAACCTAACCTAACCTAACCTAACCTAACCTAACCTAACCTAACCTAACCTAACCTAACCTAACCTAACCTAACCTAACCTAACCTAACCTAACCTAACCTAACCTAACCTAACCTAACCTAACCTAACCTAACCTAACCTAACCTAACCTAACCTAACCTAACCTAACCTAACCTAACCTAACCTAACCTAACCTAACCTAACCTAACCTAACCTAACCTAACCTAACCTAACCTAACCTAACCTAACCTAACCTAACCTAACCTAACCTAACCTAACCTAACCTAACCTAACCTAACCTAACCTAACCTAACCTAACCTAACCTAACCTAACCTAACCTAACCTAACCTAACCTAACCTAACCTAACCTAACCTAACCTAACCTAACCTAACCTAACCTAACCTAACCTAACCTAACCTAACCTAACCTAACCTAACCTAACCTAACCTAACCTAACCTAACCTAACCTAACCTAACCTAACCTAACCTAACCTAACCTAACCTAACCTAACCTAACCTAACCTAACCTAACCTAACCTAACCTAACCTAACCTAACCTAACCTAACCTAACCTAACCTAACCTAACCTAACCTAACCTAACCTAACCTAACCTAACCTAACCTAACCTAACCTAACCTAACCTAACCTAACCTAACCTAACCTAACCTAACCTAACCTAACCTAACCTAACCTAACCTAACCTAACCTAACCTAACCTAACCTAACCTAACCTAACCTAACCTAACCTAACCTAACCTAACCTAACCTAACCTAACCTAACCTAACCTAACCTAACCTAACCTAACCTAACCTAACCTAACCTAACCTAACCTAACCTAACCTAACCTAACCTAACCTAACCTAACCTAACCTAACCTAACCTAACCTAACCTAACCTAACCTAACCTAACCTAACCTAACCTAACCTAACCTAACCTAACCTAACCTAACCTAACCTAACCTAACCTAACCTAACCTAACCTAACCTAACCTAACCTAACCTAACCTAACCTAACCTAACCTAACCTAACCTAACCTAACCTAACCTAACCTAACCTAACCTAACCTAACCTAACCTAACCTAACCTAACCTAACCTAACCTAACCTAACCTAACCTAACCTAACCTAACCTAACCTAACCTAACCTAACCTAACCTAACCTAACCTAACCTAACCTAACCTAACCTAACCTAACCTAACCTAACCTAACCTAACCTAACCTAACCTAACCTAACCTAACCTAACCTAACCTAACCTAACCTAACCTAACCTAACCTAACCTAACCTAACCTAACCTAACCTAACCTAACCTAACCTAACCTAACCTAACCTAACCTAACCTAACCTAACCTAACCTAACCTAACCTAACCTAACCTAACCTAACCTAACCTAACCTAACCTAACCTAACCTAACCTAACCTAACCTAACCTAACCTAACCTAACCTAACCTAACCTAACCTAACCTAACCTAACCTAACCTAACCTAACCTAACCTAACCTAACCTAACCTAACCTAACCTAACCTAACCTAACCTAACCTAACCTAACCTAACCTAACCTAACCTAACCTAACCTAACCTAACCTAACCTAACCTAACCTAACCTAACCTAACCTAACCTAACCTAACCTAACCTAACCTAACCTAACCTAACCTAACCTAACCTAACCTAACCTAACCTAACCTAACCTAACCTAACCTAACCTAACCTAACCTAACCTAACCTAACCTAACCTAACCTAACCTAACCTAACCTAACCTAACCTAACCTAACCTAACCTAACCTAACCTAACCTAACCTAACCTAACCTAACCTAACCTAACCTAACCTAACCTAACCTAACCTAAC
The DNA here is from genome assembly GCA_944548615.1 of Micropterix aruncella. Classification (NCBI taxonomy): domain Eukaryota; kingdom Metazoa; phylum Arthropoda; class Insecta; order Lepidoptera; family Micropterigidae; genus Micropterix; species Micropterix aruncella. Next base: position 8,327 of record CALYMY010000265.1, read on the forward strand.
CTAACCTAACCTAACCTAACCTAACCTAACCTAACCTAACCTAACCTAACCTAACCTAACCTAACCTAACCTAACCTAACCTAACCTAACCTAACCTAACCTAACCTAACCTAACCTAACCTAACCTAACCTAACCTAACCTAACCTAACCTAACCTAACCTAACCTAACCTAACCTAACCTAACCTAACCTAACCTAACCTAACCTAACCTAACCTAACCTAACCTAACCTAACCTAACCTAACCTAACCTAACCTAACCTAACCTAACCTAACCTAACCTAACCTAACCTAACCTAACCTAACCTAACCTAACCTAACCTAACCTAACCTAACCTAACCTAACCTAACCTAACCTAACCTAACCTAACCTAACCTAACCTAACCTAACCTAACCTAACCTAACCTAACCTAACCTAACCTAACCTAACCTAACCTAACCTAACCTAACCTAACCTAACCTAACCTAACCTAACCTAACCTAACCTAACCTAACCTAACCTAACCTAACCTAACCTAACCTAACCTAACCTAACCTAACCTAACCTAACCTAACCTAACCTAACCTAACCTAACCTAACCTAACCTAACCTAACCTAACCTAACCTAACCTAACCTAACCTAACCTAACCTAACCTAACCTAACCTAACCTAACCTAACCTAACCTAACCTAACCTAACCTAACCTAACCTAACCTAACCTAACCTAACCTAACCTAACCTAACCTAACCTAACCTAACCTAACCTAACCTAACCTAACCTAACCTAACCTAACCTAACCTAACCTAACCTAACCTAACCTAACCTAACCTAACCTAACCTAACCTAACCTAACCTAACCTAACCTAACCTAACCTAACCTAACCTAACCTAACCTAACCTAACCTAACCTAACCTAACCTAACCTAACCTAACCTAACCTAACCTAACCTAACCTAACCTAACCTAACCTAACCTAACCTAACCTAACCTAACCTAACCTAACCTAACCTAACCTAACCTAACCTAACCTAACCTAACCTAACCTAACCTAACCTAACCTAACCTAACCTAACCTAACCTAACCTAACCTAACCTAACCTAACCTAACCTAACCTAACCTAACCTAACCTAACCTAACCTAACCTAACCTAACCTAACCTAACCTAACCTAACCTAACCTAACCTAACCTAACCTAACCTAACCTAACCTAACCTAACCTAACCTAACCTAACCTAACCTAACCTAACCTAACCTAACCTAACCTAACCTAACCTAACCTAACCTAACCTAACCTAACCTAACCTAACCTAACCTAACCTAACCTAACCTAACCTAACCTAACCTAACCTAACCTAACCTAACCTAACCTAACCTAACCTAACCTAACCTAACCTAACCTAACCTAACCTAACCTAACCTAACCTAACCTAACCTAACCTAACCTAACCTAACCTAACCTAACCTAACCTAACCTAACCTAACCTAACCTAACCTAACCTAACCTAACCTAACCTAACCTAACCTAACCTAACCTAACCTAACCTAACCTAACCTAACCTAACCTAACCTAACCTAACCTAACCTAACCTAACCTAACCTAACCTAACCTAACCTAACCTAACCTAACCTAACCTAACCTAACCTAACCTAACCTAACCTAACCTAACCTAACCTAACCTAACCTAACCTAACCTAACCTAACCTAACCTAACCTAACCTAACCTAACCTAACCTAACCTAACCTAACCTAACCTAACCTAACCTAACCTAACCTAACCTAACCTAACCTAACCTAACCTAACCTAACCTAACCTAACCTAACCTAACCTAACCTAACCTAACCTAACCTAACCTAACCTAACCTAACCTAACCTAACCTAACCTAACCTAACCTAACCTAACCTAACCTAACCTAACCTAACCTAACCTAACCTAACCTAACCTAACCTAACCTAACCTAACCTAACCTAACCTAACCTAACCTAACCTAACCTAACCTAACCTAACCTAACCTAACCTAACCTAACCTAACCTAACCTAACCTAACCTAACCTAACCTAACCTAACCTAACCTAACCTAACCTAACCTAACCTAACCTAACCTAACCTAACCTAACCTAACCTAACCTAACCTAACCTAACCTAACCTAACCTAACCTAACCTAACCTAACCTAACCTAACCTAACCTAACCTAACCTAACCTAACCTAACCTAACCTAACCTAACCTAACCTAACCTAACCTAACCTAACCTAACCTAACCTAACCTAACCTAACCTAACCTAACCTAACCTAACCTAACCTAACCTAACCTAACCTAACCTAACCTAACCTAACCTAACCTAACCTAACCTAACCTAACCTAACCTAACCTAACCTAACCTAACCTAACCTAACCTAACCTAACCTAACCTAACCTAACCTAACCTAACCTAACCTAACCTAACCTAACCTAACCTAACCTAACCTAACCTAACCTAACCTAACCTAACCTAACCTAACCTAACCTAACCTAACCTAACCTAACCTAACCTAACCTAACCTAACCTAACCTAACCTAACCTAACCTAACCTAACCTAACCTAACCTAACCTAACCTAACCTAACCTAACCTAACCTAACCTAACCTAACCTAACCTAACCTAACCTAACCTAACCTAACCTAACCTAACCTAACCTAACCTAACCTAACCTAACCTAACCTAACCTAACCTAACCTAACCTAACCTAACCTAACCTAACCTAACCTAACCTAACCTAACCTAACCTAACCTAACCTAACCTAACCTAACCTAACCTAACCTAACCTAACCTAACCTAACCTAACCTAACCTAACCTAACCTAACCTAACCTAACCTAACCTAACCTAACCTAACCTAACCTAACCTAACCTAACCTAACCTAACCTAACCTAACCTAACCTAACCTAACCTAACCTAACCTAACCTAACCTAACCTAACCTAACCTAACCTAACCTAACCTAACCTAACCTAACCTAACCTAACCTAACCTAACCTAACCTAACCTAACCTAACCTAACCTAACCTAACCTAACCTAACCTAACCTAACCTAACCTAACCTAACCTAACCTAACCTAACCTAACCTAACCTAACCTAACCTAACCTAACCTAACCTAACCTAACCTAACCTAACCTAACCTAACCTAACCTAACCTAACCTAACCTAACCTAACCTAACCTAACCTAACCTAACCTAACCTAACCTAACCTAACCTAACCTAACCTAACCTAACCTAACCTAACCTAACCTAACCTAACCTAACCTAACCTAACCTAACCTAACCTAACCTAACCTAACCTAACCTAACCTAACCTAACCTAACCTAACCTAACCTAACCTAACCTAACCTAACCTAACCTAACCTAACCTAACCTAACCTAACCTAACCTAACCTAACCTAACCTAACCTAACCTAACCTAACCTAACCTAACCTAACCTAACCTAACCTAACCTAACCTAACCTAACCTAACCTAACCTAACCTAACCTAACCTAACCTAACCTAACCTAACCTAACCTAACCTAACCTAACCTAACCTAACCTAACCTAACCTAACCTAACCTAACCTAACCTAACCTAACCTAACCTAACCTAACCTAACCTAACCTAACCTAACCTAACCTAACCTAACCTAACCTAACCTAACCTAACCTAACCTAACCTAACCTAACCTAACCTAACCTAACCTAACCTAACCTAACCTAACCTAACCTAACCTAACCTAACCTAACCTAACCTAACCTAACCTAACCTAACCTAACCTAACCTAACCTAACCTAACCTAACCTAACCTAACCTAACCTAACCTAACCTAACCTAACCTAACCTAACCTAACCTAACCTAACCTAACCTAACCTAACCTAACCTAACCTAACCTAACCTAACCTAACCTAACCTAACCTAACCTAACCTAACCTAACCTAACCTAACCTAACCTAACCTAACCTAACCTAACCTAACCTAACCTAACCTAACCTAACCTAACCTAACCTAACCTAACCTAACCTAACCTAACCTAACCTAACCTAACCTAACCTAACCTAACCTAACCTAACCTAACCTAACCTAACCTAACCTAACCTAACCTAACCTAACCTAACCTAACCTAACCTAACCTAACCTAACCTAACCTAACCTAACCTAACCTAACCTAACCTAACCTAACCTAACCTAACCTAACCTAACCTAACCTAACCTAACCTAACCTAACCTAACCTAACCTAACCTAACCTAACCTAACCTAACCTAACCTAACCTAACCTAACCTAACCTAACCTAACCTAACCTAACCTAACCTAACCTAACCTAACCTAACCTAACCTAACCTAACCTAACCTAACCTAACCTAACCTAACCTAACCTAACCTAACCTAACCTAACCTAACCTAACCTAACCTAACCTAACCTAACCTAACCTAACCTAACCTAACCTAACCTAACCTAACCTAACCTAACCTAACCTAACCTAACCTAACCTAACCTAACCTAACCTAACCTAACCTAACCTAACCTAACCTAACCTAACCTAACCTAACCTAACCTAACCTAACCTAACCTAACCTAACCTAACCTAACCTAACCTAACCTAACCTAACCTAACCTAACCTAACCTAACCTAACCTAACCTAACCTAACCTAACCTAACCTAACCTAACCTAACCTAACCTAACCTAACCTAACCTAACCTAACCTAACCTAACCTAACCTAACCTAACCTAACCTAACCTAACCTAACCTAACCTAACCTAACCTAACCTAACCTAACCTAACCTAACCTAACCTAACCTAACCTAACCTAACCTAACCTAACCTAACCTAACCTAACCTAACCTAACCTAACCTAACCTAACCTAACCTAACCTAACCTAACCTAACCTAACCTAACCTAACCTAACCTAACCTAACCTAACCTAACCTAACCTAACCTAACCTAACCTAACCTAACCTAACCTAACCTAACCTAACCTAACCTAACCTAACCTAACCTAACCTAACCTAACCTAACCTAACCTAACCTAACCTAACCTAACCTAACCTAACCTAACCTAACCTAACCTAACCTAACCTAACCTAACCTAACCTAACCTAACCTAACCTAACCTAACCTAACCTAACCTAACCTAACCTAACCTAACCTAACCTAACCTAACCTAACCTAACCTAACCTAACCTAACCTAACCTAACCTAACCTAACCTAACCTAACCTAACCTAACCTAACCTAACCTAACCTAACCTAACCTAACCTAACCTAACCTAACCTAACCTAACCTAACCTAACCTAACCTAACCTAACCTAACCTAACCTAACCTAACCTAACCTAACCTAACCTAACCTAACCTAACCTAACCTAACCTAACCTAACCTAACCTAACCTAACCTAACCTAACCTAACCTAACCTAACCTAACCTAACCTAACCTAACCTAACCTAACCTAACCTAACCTAACCTAACCTAACCTAACCTAACCTAACCTAACCTAACCTAACCTAACCTAACCTAACCTAACCTAACCTAACCTAACCTAACCTAACCTAACCTAACCTAACCTAACCTAACCTAACCTAACCTAACCTAACCTAACCTAACCTAACCTAACCTAACCTAACCTAACCTAACCTAACCTAACCTAACCTAACCTAACCTAACCTAACCTAACCTAACCTAACCTAACCTAACCTAACCTAACCTAACCTAACCTAACCTAACCTAACCTAACCTAACCTAACCTAACCTAACCTAACTCTAACCTAACCTAACCTAACCTAACCTAACCTAACCTAACCTAACCTAACCTAACCTAACCTAACCTAACCTAACCTAACCTAACCTAACCTAACCTAACCTAACCTAACCTAACCTAACCTAACCTAACCTAACCTAACCTAACCTAACCTAACCTAACCTAACCTAACCTAACCTAACCTAACCTAACCTAACCTAACCTAACCTAACCTAACCTAACCTAACCTAACCTAACCTAACCTAACCTAACCTAACCTAACCTAACCTAACCTAACCTAACCTAACCTAACCTAACCTAACCTAACCTAACCTAACCTAACCTAACCTAACCTAACCTAACCTAACCTAACCTAACCTAACCTAACCTAACCTAACCTAACCTAACCTAACCTAACCTAACCTAACCTAACCTAACCTAACCTAACCTAACCTAACCTAACCTAACCTAACCTAACCTAACCTAACCTAACCTAACCTAACCTAACCTAACCTAACCTAACCTAACCTAACCTAACCTAACCTAACCTAACCTAACCTAACCTAACCTAACCTAACCTAACCTAACCTAACCTAACCTAACCTAACCTAACCTAACCTAACCTAACCTAACCTAACCTAACCTAACCTAACCTAACCTAACCTAACCTAACCTAACCTAACCTAACCTAACCTAACCTAACCTAACCTAACCTAACCTAACCTAACCTAACCTAACCTAACCTAACCTAACCTAACCTAACCTAACCTAACCTAACCTAACCTAACCTAACCTAACCTAACCTAACCTAACCTAACCTAACCTAACCTAACCTAACCTAACCTAACCTAACCTAACCTAACCTAACCTAACCTAACCTAACCTAACCTAACCTAACCTAACCTAACCTAACCTAACCTAACCTAACCTAACCTAACCTAACCTAACCTAACCTAACCTAACCTAACCTAACCTAACCTAACCTAACCTAACCTAACCTAACCTAACCTAACCTAACCTAACCTAACCTAACCTAACCTAACCTAACCTAACCTAACCTAACCTAACCTAACCTAACCTAACCTAACCTAACCTAACCTAACCTAACCTAACCTAACCTAACCTAACCTAACCTAACCTAACCTAACCTAACCTAACCTAACCTAACCTAACCTAACCTAACCTAACCTAACCTAACCTAACCTAACCTAACCTAACCTAACCTAACCTAACCTAACCTAACCTAACCTAACCTAACCTAACCTAACCTAACCTAACCTAACCTAACCTAACCTAACCTAACCTAACCTAACCTAACCTAACCTAACCTAACCTAACCTAACCTAACCTAACCTAACCTAACCTAACCTAACCTAACCTAACCTAACCTAACCTAACCTAACCTAACCTAACCTAACCTAACCTAACCTAACCTAACCTAACCTAACCTAACCTAACCTAACCTAACCTAACCTAACCTAACCTAACCTAACCTAACCTAACCTAACCTAACCTAACCTAACCTAACCTAACCTAACCTAACCTAACCTAACCTAACCTAACCTAACCTAACCTAACCTAACCTAACCTAACCTAACCTAACCTAACCTAACCTAACCTAACCTAACCTAACCTAACCTAACCTAACCTAACCTAACCTAACCTAACCTAACCTAACCTAACCTAACCTAACCTAACCTAACCTAACCTAACCTAACCTAACCTAACCTAACCTAACCTAACCTAACCTAACCTAACCTAACCTAACCTAACCTAACCTAACCTAACCTAACCTAACCTAACCTAACCTAACCTAACCTAACCTAACCTAACCTAACCTAACCTAACCTAACCTAACCTAACCTAACCTAACCTAACCTAACCTAACCTAACCTAACCTAACCTAACCTAACCTAACCTAACCTAACCTAACCTAACCTAACCTAACCTAACCTAACCTAACCTAACCTAACCTAACCTAACCTAACCTAACCTAACCTAACCTAACCTAACCTAACCTAACCTAACCTAACCTAACCTAACCTAACCTAACCTAACCTAACCTAACCTAACCTAACCTAACCTAACCTAACCTAACCTAACCTAACCTAACCTAACCTAACCTAACCTAACCTAACCTAACCTAACCTAACCTAACCTAACCTAACCTAACCTAACCTAACCTAACCTAACCTAACCTAACCTAACCTAACCTAACCTAACCTAACCTAACCTAACCTAACCTAACCTAACCTAACCTAACCTAACCTAACCTAACCTAACCTAACCTAACCTAACCTAACCTAACCTAACCTAACCTAACCTAACCTAACCTAACCTAACCTAACCTAACCTAACCTAACCTAACCTAACCTAACCTAACCTAACCTAACCTAACCTAACCTAACCTAACCTAACCTAACCTAACCTAACCTAACCTAACCTAACCTAACCTAACCTAACCTAACCTAACCTAACCTAACCTAACCTAACCTAACCTAACCTAACCTAACCTAACCTAACCTAACCTAACCTAACCTAACCTAACCTAACCTAACCTAACCTAACCTAACCTAACCTAACCTAACCTAACCTAACCTAACCTAACCTAACCTAACCTAACCTAACCTAACCTAACCTAACCTAACCTAACCTAACCTAACCTAACCTAACCTAACCTAACCTAACCTAACCTAACCTAACCTAACCTAACCTAACCTAACCTAACCTAACCTAACCTAACCTAACCTAACCTAACCTAACCTAACCTAACCTAACCTAACCTAACCTAACCTAACCTAACCTAACCTAACCTAACCTAACCTAACCTAACCTAACCTAACCTAACCTAACCTAACCTAACCTAACCTAACCTAACCTAACCTAACCTAACCTAACCTAACCTAACCTAACCTAACCTAACCTAACCTAACCTAACCTAACCTAACCTAACCTAACCTAACCTAACCTAACCTAACCTAACCTAACCTAACCTAACCTAACCTAACCTAACCTAACCTAACCTAACCTAACCTAACCTAACCTAACCTAACCTAACCTAACCTAACCTAACCTAACCTAACCTAACCTAACCTAACCTAACCTAACCTAACCTAACCTAACCTAACCTAACCTAACCTAACCTAACCTAACCTAACCTAACCTAACCTAACCTAACCTAACCTAACCTAACCTAACCTAACCTAACCTAACCTAACCTAACCTAACCTAACCTAACCTAACCTAACCTAACCTAACCTAACCTAACCTAACCTAACCTAACCTAACCTAACCTAACCTAACCTAACCTAACCTAACCTAACCTAACCTAACCTAACCTAACCTAACCTAACCTAACCTAACCTAACCTAACCTAACCTAACCTAACCTAACCTAACCTAACCTAACCTAACCTAACCTAACCTAACCTAACCTAACCTAACCTAACCTAACCTAACCTAACCTAACCTAACCTAACCTAACCTAACCTAACCTAACCTAACCTAACCTAACCTAACCTAACCTAACCTAACCTAACCTAACCTAACCTAACCTAACCTAACCTAACCTAACCTAACCTAACCTAACCTAACCTAACCTAACCTAACCTAACCTAACCTAACCTAACCTAACCTAACCTAACCTAACCTAACCTAACCTAACCTAACCTAACCTAACCTAACCTAACCTAACCTAACCTAACCTAACCTAACCTAACCTAACCTAACCTAACCTAACCTAACCTAACCTAACCTAACCTAACCTAACCTAACCTAACCTAACCTAACCTAACCTAACCTAACCTAACCTAACCTAACCTAACCTAACCTAACCTAACCTAACCTAACCTAACCTAACCTAACCTAACCTAACCTAACCTAACCTAACCTAACCTAACCTAACCTAACCTAACCTAACCTAACCTAACCTAACCTAACCTAACCTAACCTAACCTAACCTAACCTAACCTAACCTAACCTAACCTAACCTAACCTAACCTAACCTAACCTAACCTAACCTAACCTAACCTAACCTAACCTAACCTAACCTAACCTAACCTAACCTAACCTAACCTAACCTAACCTAACCTAACCTAACCTAACCTAACCTAACCTAACCTAACCTAACCTAACCTAACCTAACCTAACCTAACCTAACCTAACCTAACCTAACCTAACCTAACCTAACCTAACCTAACCTAACCTAACCTAACCTAACCTAACCTAACCTAACCTAACCTAACCTAACCTAACCTAACCTAACCTAACCTAACCTAACCTAACCTAACCTAACCTAACCTAACCTAACCTAACCTAACCTAACCTAACCTAACCTAACCTAACCTAACCTAACCTAACCTAACCTAACCTAACCTAACCTAACCTAACCTAACCTAACCTAACCTAACCTAACCTAACCTAACCTAACCTAACCTAACCTAACCTAACCTAACCTAACCTAACCTAACCTAACCTAACCTAACCTAACCTAACCTAACCTAACCTAACCTAACCTAACCTAACCTAACCTAACCTAACCTAACCTAACCTAACCTAACCTAACCTAACCTAACCTAACCTAACCTAACCTAACCTAACCTAACCTAACCTAACCTAACCTAACCTAACCTAACCTAACCTAACCTAACCTAACCTAACCTAACCTAACCTAACCTAACCTAACCTAACCTAACCTAACCTAACCTAACCTAACCTAACCTAACCTAACCTAACCTAACCTAACCTAACCTAACCTAACCTAACCTAACCTAACCTAACCTAACCTAACCTAACCTAACCTAACCTAACCTAACCTAACCTAACCTAACCTAACCTAACCTAACCTAACCTAACCTAACCTAACCTAACCTAACCTAACCTAACCTAACCTAACCTAACCTAACCTAACCTAACCTAACCTAACCTAACCTAACCTAACCTAACCTAACCTAACCTAACCTAACCTAACCTAACCTAACCTAACCTAACCTAACCTAACCTAACCTAACCTAACCTAACCTAACCTAACCTAACCTAACCTAACCTAACCTAACCTAACCTAACCTAACCTAACCTAACCTAACCTAACCTAACCTAACCTAACCTAACCTAACCTAACCTAACCTAACCTAACCTAACCTAACCTAACCTAACCTAACCTAACCTAACCTAACCTAACCTAACCTAACCTAACCTAACCTAACCTAACCTAACCTAACCTAACCTAACCTAACCTAACCTAACCTAACCTAACCTAACCTAACCTAACCTAACCTAACCTAACCTAACCTAACCTAACCTAACCTAACCTAACCTAACCTAACCTAACCTAACCTAACCTAACCTAACCTAACCTAACCTAACCTAACCTAACCTAACCTAACCTAACCTAACCTAACCTAACCTAACCTAACCTAACCTAACCTAACCTAACCTAACCTAACCTAACCTAACCTAACCTAACCTAACCTAACCTAACCTAACCTAACCTAACCTAACCTAACCTAACCTAACCTAACCTAACCTAACCTAACCTAACCTAACCTAACCTAACCTAACCTAACCTAACCTAACCTAACCTAACCTAACCTAACCTAACCTAACCTAACCTAACCTAACCTAACCTAACCTAACCTAACCTAACCTAACCTAACCTAACCTAACCTAACCTAACCTAACCTAACCTAACCTAACCTAACCTAACCTAACCTAACCTAACCTAACCTAACCTAACCTAACCTAACCTAACCTAACCTAACCTAACCTAACCTAACCTAACCTAACCTAACCTAACCTAACCTAACCTAACCTAACCTAACCTAACCTAACCTAACCTAACCTAACCTAACCTAACCTAACCTAACCTAACCTAACCTAACCTAACCTAACCTAACCTAACCTAACCTAACCTAACCTAACCTAACCTAACCTAACCTAACCTAACCTAACCTAACCTAACCTAACCTAACCTAACCTAACCTAACCTAACCTAACCTAACCTAACCTAACCTAACCTAACCTAACCTAACCTAACCTAACCTAACCTAACCTAACCTAACCTAACCTAACCTAACCTAACCTAACCTAACCTAACCTAACCTAACCTAACCTAACCTAACCTAACCTAACCTAACCTAACCTAACCTAACCTAACCTAACCTAACCTAACCTAACCTAACCTAACCTAACCTAACCTAACCTAACCTAACCTAACCTAACCTAACCTAACCTAACCTAACCTAACCTAACCTAACCTAACCTAACCTAACCTAACCTAACCTAACCTAACCTAACCTAACCTAACCTAACCTAACCTAACCTAACCTAACCTAACCTAACCTAACCTAACCTAACCTAACCTAACCTAACCTAACCTAACCTAACCTAACCTAACCTAACCTAACCTAACCTAACCTAACCTAACCTAACCTAACCTAACCTAACCTAACCTAACCTAACCTAACCTAACCTAACCTAACCTAACCTAACCTAACCTAACCTAACCTAACCTAACCTAACCTAACCTAACCTAACCTAACCTAACCTAACCTAACCTAACCTAACCTAACCTAACCTAACCTAACCTAACCTAACCTAACCTAACCTAACCTAACCTAACCTAACCTAACCTAACCTAACCTAACCTAACCTAACCTAACCTAACCTAACCTAACCTAACCTAACCTAACCTAACCTAACCTAACCTAACCTAACCTAACCTAACCTAACCTAACCTAACCTAACCTAACCTAACCTAACCTAACCTAACCTAACCTAACCTAACCTAACCTAACCTAACCTAACCTAACCTAACCTAACCTAACCTAACCTAACCTAACCTAACCTAACCTAACCTAACCTAACCTAACCTAACCTAACCTAACCTAACCTAACCTAACCTAACCTAACCTAACCTAACCTAACCTAACCTAACCTAACCTAACCTAACCTAACCTAACCTAACCTAACCTAACCTAACCTAACCTAACCTAACCTAACCTAACCTAACCTAACCTAACCTAACCTAACCTAACCTAACCTAACCTAACCTAACCTAACCTAACCTAACCTAACCTAACCTAACCTAACCTAACCTAACCTAACCTAACCTAACCTAACCTAACCCAGTTCGGTCCAAGTCGTGACACGCAACGCATATCGTCCCGGGAAAAAAAATTATATTAATTCGGAAAACAGTGCTACAGTTCTAAATTCAGTGTCCTGAAGATTCTGGTGATTCAGTGCATCGGCAGGAGTGTTCACACCTAGCTGGCGCTGCTCGTTCAGCAGCTACAAGCCATCAACTTTGACCTTCGTTTGTGCTAAGTGCTGTGCTTATATATATCGATATTATATTCAATTCCGGAAGTGCGCCATACGGTGCTTTAAACACCGAAGACTGCAGTGAGATCAGAGTCGTGGTTAAAGAGTTATAGACTGCCAAACATCCACCAAAAACACGTGATTTCAGGAAAATATCCGAAAACTACCGTCACCGCAGCCACGAGGCGGCGGCCGGGTACTAGATCCCAAGCGAGCGCCGAGCAATAACACCAGCCACGTACTAGATCCCAAGTGAGCGCCGAGCAATAACATCAGTCCTCACACGGAGACTCCGTGCAAGGTCCGGCGAAGCCCTACCCCAGCCGGCGACTCCGCAGGCCGCGAGTCTTCTTCTTCTTCACGTGAAATACGAACTCCAGTAACTCGGTAAGTGGTAGGGGTAGAAGAGTGGGAGTCAGTTTGTTGCAACCCCCTCCCCAAGGGTGATCCGCCGACATCACTGAGATTTTGGTCTGACGTCATCAGACCAAAAGTACCGTCATATCTTGGAAACGGGAGGAGATAGGACAATTCTGACAAAAAATTCGCCCCCCTCTGCCACTCCCCTCCATCGGGTCAACGAATACATTGGCAATTTTAAAAACACGAAAAAACTACCCTCTTTTGTTTTTTCGCCATAACATCTCTGTTTGGAGGCCTAGAGATTCCGAGAAAAGACCAATAGGGTCGAAATTGGATTGGCGATTCAACGACGTTAAGAAACCTTTTGAAAACTACCCCCCACTGTTTTTCACCCGTAACAACCTTAATCGGAGGCGTAGAACTTCGCGGTAAAGAACGTTAGGCCGGAAATTGGATTGGTGATCTAAGCCTGATCCCAACAAAATGCCGAACGAAGGGTCGAAAATTCGTCCACCGCGGCCATCCTTATCCCTTTCGGCACCCTCATCCAGGGCCCAATCACCGGTTCAATCAACATCGAAGATAGTAATAACACCGAACGTTCCCGATGAACTGGTGAGGACTGCGAAGGCTGCACTGGATTCGGCGGGCAACCTGCGAAGGGATATAAAAAGCACGGTGCTGGAGTGCCTAAGGGATTTGGCAGCCCTAGCTAAATCTGACATGTCCAGACCGGCATCTTCCATCACGCCACAAACGCCAGTAACGCCCGTGCTTAATGCGGAGAAGCAGTTAGCCCTACTGGAGGGCATAGCGGCAGACCTCACCCGATTCAGGGAGGAGACCAAGCAGGAGCAATTGTCAACTACCACCAGGGCTAAAGACACTGAATTGTTGGAGCCGCTGAGGGAACTGAAACAGGACGTCGAAGCATTAAAATCGACGATTGTGTACGACGTCCTTAACGTCCTTAATGCTCTCCGAACTGGACCATCAACTAAAGCGGGAAATACAGCAAATGTCAAAGACCAGACAGACATGGGAGGTGAGTTGAAGGCGATCAGGGACATCGTAACAAGAAACGAGGTGGCCCTGAGCGATGTGAGAACCGGGATGGAAGACGGATTAGCCCCGATAAATGAAATAAGAGAGGTGGTCCTCAGAGCGGAGGGTACCATGGCGGAGATCCGAGCTCAAACCCAGGATACCGGTGCCGTGGGTGCGGCAGCACAAATGCCACCACCAAACACTTATGCGGAGGCTGCGGCTTCCCCACGATCCATCGCCGACCGCTTTCCTCCAAGGCACGCCATAATTGTATCGTCCAACGTCGGAGACGACACGAGCGAAGCAGTGATAGAAAAGATAAGAGTGGCGGTCGACCCTAAGACTACAGGTTGCAAAGTCAGCGGAGTCAGGAAAGTCAGGAATCAGCGTGTTGTAGTGACATGCGGCACCAATGCGGAGGCTGAAAACATCGCCCACAAGATCAAAGAAGGGGGTCTGCGGGTGGAAAAGGCTAGAAGCAAAGATCCTCTCATAATCTTGAAAGATGTGATGAAGTACCTGAAGGATGAGGAGTTACTAGAGTACCTCATCGCACAAAATAAAGAAATCTTCGAGGGGATACCAAAGGACGAAACGAAGATGGAGGTCCGTTTCAAGAGGAAGTGCCGCAACCACCTGCAAAATAACGTCATTGTCAGGGTTTCCCCAAAAATCTGGGGAAGAATCACCAGCCTGGGAGCGGTCCATCTGGACTTACAGAGAGTGAGAGCTGAAGACTTCTCGCCATTGATACAATGCACAAAATGCCTCGGGTACGGCCACGGCCAGAGATTATGCAACGAAAAATCAAATCTTTGCAGTCACTGTGGTGAACCGCATATGCGCGCAGACTGCCCTGCATATTTAGCTGGCAAATCCCCATCCTGCATTAACTGCAGAGTTTCGCGATTGGAGAGGGCGGAACACAACGCGTTTAGCGAGGAATGCCCAATTCGCAAAAAGTGGGATGCGCTGGCGAGGATGACAGTGGCGTACTGCTGAGGGCTCGCACAGGACAAATCAGGCTATTGGTCAGTGTGACCCCCCGAATCCAAACCCAGCTGCAATAATACTACAAATAAACCTGCAACGAAAAAGACTGGCGCTAGATGAACTGATAATCGAAGGTCTCAAAAGAAAAGTAAAAATAGCTTTAGTTCAAGAACCTTATACAGGTGGCAATGGCTCAATCAAGCGATATTCGGGGGTTCGCATTGTCCAACATGATGTCGGAATAAGCAGACAACCCAGTCAAAGCGGCGATACTCTTCCTCGACAGCGCTGTCCACTTTACATCCGACCCCAACGAACAGACGGAAAACATTTCAACTGCCGTAGTAGAGTTGGAGGGTCGGAAGGTGATAGTAACATCAGCCTATTTTGAGGGCGACAGAGAGCTATCCCCATATCTAATGACACTGGATACCATGTGGAGGACATCGACAGGTTCGCACAAAATAGTCGGTGGCGACTTCAACGCGTGGAGTCCGTGGTGGGGCAGTGTCAGAGAAGATGAGAGAGGAGAGATACTAGCAGGATTTTTTGACGACCAGCAGCTCCACATCCTTAACACTGGCGTAGACCCAACGTTTGAAGTCGTAAGAGGTGATAAAATATACTCAAGCAGGGTAGATGTAACGGTCTGCGATCAGGGACTCCTGCCACTCATGGGTGAATGGAGAGTAGATGCAGATATGGTTGGTTCCGACCACAGAGCAATAGTACTAGAGGTAATGGGACGCTTTGCAGCTGCACGCGAAACCAACTCAACTAGAATCTACAACACAAAAAAAGCAGACTGGCAAAAATTCAGAACTGAGCTTAACCCGTCCGGCCCCGCGACTGCGATATCGCAGTCAAACTTTTGGTGCGCACTGCGATATCGAAATCAAATGAACGCGTCCAGGGAAAGTGATTTGATTGGGTTTATCGTGTCATTCCGTATGCAGTTGTATTTTATTTAAATGCACGATGATATTTGGCGTAGAAAAAGTATTTTTCTCGAACGCACCTCTTTACTAGTGAGTCATTATGAAATGTCAAAATTGTGCTCTCATTTCAGCCGTTGATTCCCATTGGAGTACGGTGGCGCGTCGCAATAAATAAGTGTTTGTTTGTGTTTATTCGACAGTAAACCTGATAGCTGTGAGTATTTATTGACCTAAACGATTGTTTGATTGATTGATGATGAAATTACATCCGATTGACTAGTAAATGCAGTCATTTTCGACAAAACATTTTTCAGAAGCGTCTAAGAAATTCGAAAGATGAACTTTTGTAAGCATTTTTGATAAGTAATAATGGAATATTGCTCTCAAATAGAGTGGCATACGCTGGCAAATAATGTTTTGTATCCCTCTTCATGTGATATCAATCAAAAAACCAACTTTCTTACAATTTATCAGTTTGTTAGTAAAGTCGGGCATTTCTGTGTATACTGCGTAGATTTACGACCAGAAAGTAAGGACGTAGTCGTTATCGATTTTTTTATCGATTGTAACTTTTTAGTATGTAATGTCTTTATTTATGAGTATGCACCTATGTCTGTAAATACATACATATGCACACACACACACACACACACATATATATATATATATATATATATATATATATATATATATATATATATATATATATATATATATATATATATATATATATATATATATATATATATATATATATATATATATATATATATATATATATATATATATATATATATATATATATATATATATATATATATATATATATATATATATATATATATATATATATATATATATATATATATATGTATGTATATATGTATTATATGCGTGTATGCGTGTATGCGTGTATGCGTGTATGCTAGGGTGCGTGTATGCGTGTATGCGAGGGTGCGTGTATGCGTGTATGCGTGTATGTGTGTATATGTGTATATGTGTATAGTATACGTATACGTATACGTACACGTATACGTGTACGTACACGTATACGTATACATACCTATATATACGTATATGTATATGTGTGTATACGTATATAGGTGTGTAGGTGTAGGTGTATCTGTATGTGTATGTATATACACATACACATACACATACGTATGTATGTATGTATGTATGTATACAAACACAAAAATGTTTTTAATTTATTTTTGTTTTTATTTGCTTTGTAGATGAATAGGAAGTGGAAAATCGGAGACCTTCCTGATGCCTATTTCCTGGCCGAGCTTGAGAGGGAGTTGAGTTCGTCGGCATCAGAGGTCTCCGACGATGAGTCCGACGAGGTTCACTCGGACCCTCATAGCGTCAACGACGGCGCCGTCGATGTCGACGTCAATGTGAACGTGCTCGACATGCCTGTCTTCTGGTTAAGTCCCGGAGGGACTCTACGACCTTTGTTAGTATAAATATAAGTATTGGGCACAAGTTAGTTTTAGAGAATATCAATTCAATTTATCGTATTTTTTTCTAAAGTGGCGGCATGTCTTCACGTTCGTCGCCCACGCCGTCAACCAGCGCTGGTCTGATCCGAGGGCCGAGGTCGAGGACACCGCCGATAGAACGCCCTGTTTCCCCCGTTTCCGGGTTTTCGTCCAGCAGCCGTTCGCCCTCGTTTATTCCGCTGACAAGTCCACTGGCAAGCCAGAGTGTGGCGACTCAAAGGTTAGTATTTAGTACTACATCTCTTATATCGTAATTTTCAATTTTAATCATTTTCATATTTTCATTTTCAGATCAGTGGACTTGGACGCGATAACTGGACGAAGCGCTGCTGGACGAGGACGCGGAAGCAGTGGAGCGGGCGTCGGGAGAGGGGCGGCAGCGACGCGCGCCGGTTTTAGGGTGAGAGGTAGGGGCAGAGGTCGCCGCACTGCCAGACAAGGTATAGCTGGTGAGAGAGGATGGCGGCTAGGAGATATGATTGTAGAAGCGTGTGTGACTGATGAAAACGTTCCGGCAGCAGTGAAAGATAAGATGCATAAAGCTGAGCGGAGTGCTAGGGTGTTTCGATCGAGCCAGGCCGGAACTGCGTATGAAGATGATGTAGCGAGAGCACTGTTCGATGGGGACAGGGAGGCTATGGAATTCAACTGGGCGTCCATGGATTCTTTCGCTGGGCGCCCAGAGGAATTTCTGCCCGAAAACCCTGGACCTGTCAATCCAGTTGCGAGTACGTATGATGCTTTCCGCACTTTCTGGGACGACAGCATTCTGGAGCATATCGTTTGTGAGACCAATCGATATGCTACAGGTTTGAAGGTGTCCTCGGATGCATTTGCGAGAGAGTGGTATGACACTAACGTTCATGAAATAATGATACTTTTTGCATTTTGGATGTTGCACGCCATTATTCCAATGCCGTCTATAAAATTGTGCTTTTCTAGAGATCATTTGCTAAAACAAGACTCGTTCACGAGACTTTTTACAAAGTCTCGTTATGAAAATCTAACTCGAGCTCTACACTTTGTAGACAACGCAGCCCGCACTAAGGAATCATCCAGGTTATTCTCTTTTGGCCCATTACTTGAGCACTTGAATACGAAGTTTCAGGAGGCTTATGTAATGGAGCAAAAGATAGCGATCGATGAATCGTTAACATTGTGGAAGGGTAATCTCTCCTTCAGACAGTTTATCAGAACGAAGGCCGCTCGTTTCGGAATCAAATCATTCGAAATATGCGAATCCGCTACGGGTTACCTGTGGTCGTTCGAAATTTATACGGGCAAAGATACTGATAATTTATCAAAAATGCTGAAAAGCACCGACATTGTGGTCCGGCTAATGAGACCTCTTCTCAATCGGGGACATATGTTATTCATGGACAATTGGTTCAATTCCCCAGTTTTATCGAGGTTCCTGAAACTGAACAAAACTGATTGTGTTGGCACCTTGCGCAAATCGCGGAAGAACGTGTCACCACTTATTCAGCACGTCAGACCTTTAGAAGGAACCTTTGTAGCTCGGCATTCCGGGGATGTTGTGGTGATGGCTTACCAGGACAAGAAAACTGTATACCTTACATCCACTTGCCATGGCACTGAGGTGGTCCAAGTGGCTGCAAGACCAGGTAGGCCGTCGAAATACAAACCCTTGTTGATAAACGAGTACAATCATTTCATGGGAGCAGTCGACAAGAAGGACCAAATGCTGGAGCCTTACTTGATCGAACGAAAAAGGCACAAGAAATGGTACAAAAAGATGTTTAAGAGGCTTCTCAACGCCTCTGTATTAAACGCTTGTATCCTCTATCGTAAGTGTGCCACCACACCTGTTAGGCAGCAGGCGTTCCGCATATGTTTAGTTAATGCAATCATGGATGTGCATTTGCCTCATGTTCCTCAGCCGCGACAGTACCAAAGTGGAAGTCGTGGCTCAAGTTTACCGTCGAACCGACTTGTCGGTAGAAATCATTTCCCTTGTCATAGCCCTCTGGCCGTTGGTTCCAGTAAACGTAGGATGCGGAATTATTGCGTATGGTGTCTGAAACGCGAGAATACGAAAAAACAGGGCACCACTATGTGTGAGGCTTGCAATGTGCCACTCTGCCTGGAACCTTGCTTTAAAAATTATCATACTGTAGAGTAGTACCAATTCATTTCATAGTATCAATCAATTCATTTCTCGATTTTGCAGTCATTTTTGCCCGTGTAGATATAGTAGTATAGTAGTTTACAGTAGTATACCCACAGTATCCTTGTTTCAAGTACGTACGACGGATGATTGGTGATGGATGGAGTGATTTATTTATTTATAGTAATATATATGTATTAATTTATATGCCTGATGTTGTATGTAAACGAGCGTGAACGCTGCGCCGCTGCCGTCTCACGTCCTCGAAGCACACCGAGGACCCACCAGAAAAGCATGTCATCCATATATTGTATGAAGATTTTTGGATAATTGCTATAACGTCCGACCACAAGAGACCACATAACTACTCGGCCCTCACCGAGATACAGCGAAATAAGCTATATAGCCAATATCGTATGATCGAATCCTATCTAAAGCGACCGATGTACATAAAATCAATATAAATGATTTTATACTCTTTACACGGCAATAACTAACGAAGTTTATTGCATATAAATGTATATTATTGGATAATGTTACCTTTTTTTGCTCAAACAACGTTTGAATGGTAAAATAATTGCTATTATATTTGATATTACTTATTGTATAATGTTACCTTTCGGTGGAATGTTTTATTGTCAAATAAATAAATATGAATAAAACTGAGTTTGTTATTTTTGGAAAGGTGCAATATATTTATTTAAACTACAATCTATAATTTATTATCAAACTATAACTATAATATAACGCATACAATAAAACTACCAGCAGATAATTTTCTATATTTTCATTGTGACTTATTTTTAAGTCCGGATTCTAAGTGTGATTGAACCTTCGGCTTCGGCCGAAGATTATGGCGAAGGCCGAACATTCGGCTTCGGCCAAAAACTGACGTTCGGTCGGACATCGGACATGGAAAAAGATTTATTACATTCTCTGTTTATTCAACGTCCAAAAACGACTTCATATAAACTACATTTTTTCAAATTACTATATTTTATGGATTCTTTAGTACAATTTTCGATTTTATTTATTTCATCAAAAACTGAGCCTTAAATGCAAAAATATCATGTTACATTTTTTGTTTATTTAACGTCCAAAAACGACTTGATATAATATAAACTACATTTTTTTAAATTACTATATTTTATGGATTATTTAGTATAATTTTCGATTTTATTTATTTAATCAAAAACTGAGCCTTAAATTGAAAAAGATCATCCTACATTATCTGTTTATCTAACATCGAAAAATGACTTCGTATATTAAAAACTACAATTTTTATGATATCACTACGTTTTATGGTGAACTTTTTAAAATTGACATTTTATTTATTTACTCAAAAACTGAGCCTTAAATGCAAAAAGATGATATTACATTTTCTGTTTATTTAACGTCCAAAAACGACTTTATATAATATAAACTACAACTTTTTCGAAATTACTATATTTTATGGATTATTTAGTATAATGGCGATTTTATTTATTTAATCAAAAACGGAGCCTTAAATGCAAAAAGATCGTACTTCATTTTCTGTGTATTTAACCTTGAAGAACGACTCTTCATATTCAAAACTACAACTTTTCACTTCCGATAATTAGTCGATAATTACAATCGATAATTGATCGATACATTAAAATTCGACACCACCCGGGGGATGACAGCCCTAACGATTGGCAGTTTCGCTATGGCCGCGATTGCATCAGCTGGGGTTGCTCTGCACGTAATTACGCAATTTACGGGTTTTTGATGTAAAAAGTGCCATAATATGTATTCATTACTGTAATTTCGTAATAACGAAGTGTATATATGCTCATATATCACTGTAAAAGTTCGTAATTAGTGAAGTAAAGTGAATGAAAGTGTATGAATTGTTTCGATTATTACGACATGCGAACGGGTGAGTCAATCAAATTGCTAATAAATGTATTTTAAAAAGAGATATAGATGTTATTATGATGTTCAATATGAAGAAGGATATTTTTGTGGTCTGACACAGTAAATACTTTGTATAATTGTGATACCTATATTTGATAAAAAACATTCTAAAGTTTATTTCAATACTAAGAAAACATCGTTTGTATAAAACATTTTCAACATCCGAAATCTTTTTATTTGTAATACAATATTTAAAACAAAGTACAGGAGTATAGTAGTAATTTAATACCTTTTCTAGAGGTATTTACAAATTCTTGAATACATTTATATTTATCGAGTTATAACCTAAAATGTGTTAAAAAACGGGAGTTTTTTTTTTCGTTAACTTTGATTGACATTAAAAAAATATTTTTATTGTTTTCAAAAATTAGGTTTGAATACTCTAATTGCCAGTTTCAAAGGGAACAAAATGAAATGCCTATTTTTATTATCGGTACAGGCGTTTAGGAGAAATTAATATTTTGGTCGGCCGGCGAAAATCTTCAGCGACTTGACACATATGATTGTAAAAACCGCGAGGCTTGAAGGGTTAAGAACAACCTTGAGGAAAGGTATCTAGACGCAGACAGAGTTGCGACCATCAAGGACAGTTATATGCTAGATACGGTGATCCATGAGTACATCGACTCAGTCTCCCGCTCCTGCGGAAAATCAATACCTAAGAAGAAACCACCGCGTAAAAGTCAAATATCTTGGTGGACAAAGGAGCTGGAGAACATGAAGAAGGAAATGAACCGCAGAAGGAGGAGAATAAAGTGGACAGCCCCTAATAGGCGACAGACGGTAGTCAGCCTCTATTTGGAGGCTAAACGCAGTTACGAGGAGGCCGCGAACCGAGCCCAGACGCAAAGCTGGAAGGACTTCTGTGCGGCACAAGACGGGGAGAGCTTCTGGGATGGAGTGTACAGGGTAATCAGAAAAACACAACGGAGACAGGAGGACAAGCTGCTCATTCATAATAATGTTACCCTGAGCCCTAAGGATTCCACAGAACTGCTCGCAAAGACGTTTTTCCCGATAGATGATCCTACCACTGATACCCAAGAACAAAGAGTAGTCCGAGAGATGGCTAGGAATCAATGGGGACCGAACATAGAGCGGGATAACGACCTTCCTTTCACCATGGCGGAGCTAAAATACGTAGCCACATCATTCCATCCAAGGAAGGCGCCAGGACTCGACGGACTTACAGCAGACATATGTGCAGCGGCAATAGCATCAAATGAGGACCTCTTCCTATCAATTGCCAACAAGTGTCTCGAGCTCGGACGCTTCCCGTCGCCGTGGAAAATTGCGGCCGTAGTCGTCTTACGAAAGCCTGGTAAGATAACTTACACCGAACCTAAGTCTTACCGACCAATAGGATTACTTCCTATACTCGGCAAAATATTGGAAAAGCTACTCATTCTCAGACTGAGATGGCACACCCAGAACAGACTAAGCCCACGACAATATGGGTTCGTCCCACAGCGGAGTACAGAAGATGCTCTTTACGACCTGCACAATGTGATAAAGGAAAGAGTCGTAGCCAAAATGAACGTGGTCGTAGTGTCCTTGGATATTGAAGGAGCCTTTGATGGCGCATGGTGGCCTGCCGTTCTGACCCAACTAGCGGATGCTGAATGTCCCTTAAACCTCGGACGACTCACTCAGGACTATCTCAGTGAGAGAAAAGTGGTGGTGAGCTACGCTGGAGAGTCGGTGGAGGTGGAAACGAGCAAAGGATGCGTACAGGGCTCCATTGGTGGTCCCTTCTTTTGGAATCTTCTACTGGATCCCCTATTAAAGGAGCTGGAGGAGACGGGAACACATTGCCAAGCTTTCGCTGACGATGTAGTCCTAGTATTCTCTGGCAACGACATGGGAGGGATCGAGGGGAGGGCCAACGAGGTGTTGGGTATTGTAGCCGAGTGGGGCGCTAGAAACAAGCTAAGATTTGCACCACACAAAATGGGCTGTATGGTCGTGACGAGAAAACTCAAGTATAGAGACCCCAAACTCAGAATGGGAAATGGCAACATAGCTGTAGTGAAACACATGAAAATCTTAGGTGTTACCTTCGACAACAAAATGTCCTACTCACAACATGTCTCGCACATATGCCAAAAGGCAACAACCATATACGAGCAGCTAGCCAGAGCAGCAAGAGTGGAATGGGGATTGAGTTCTGAGGTCACTCGGATCATGTATGTGGCGGTCGTCGAGCCCATTAAACTGTACGCAGCGAGTGTTTGGGCCTCGGCTGCAGAGAGGGTGGCCATACAAAAGGGCCTCAATGCAATACAAAGAGGCTTTGCCCGAAAAATCTGCAAAGCCCACCGCACAGTTAGCCTCCATGCAGCTCTTATTCTGTCAGGACTGATCCCTCTGGACCTAAGAATAATGGAAGCGGCAAGATTATATGAAGTCAAGCGGAGCAGGCCTATACCGGAGATGATAGACAGACCTCTGGAGCGAGACATATCATTCCTGGAGGCCCGACATCCAGCCTTGGCCCCCTTGGTTGAATTCAAATGCCTAACGGAACCTGAGAAGGAAATCGCAGAAATGGTGGAGGAAAATGACCTAGCTGTGTATACAGATGGCAGTAAGATAGACGGAAAGGTTGGAGCTGCCCTGTCGTGGTGGAGAAATGGAATGGAGGTCAGCACAAATCGTTTCAAGCTAGATTCGTTTTGCACGGTCTTCCAGGCGGAATGTCTAGCCCTGGAGAGAGCTACCGACATGCTCCTGACTCGCAAAGTGGCTAAGGCACACATTTTTAGTGACTCAAGATCGGCTTTAGAGCTCATCAAATCCTTTAGGACTCTACACCCCCTGGCATTCTCCATCAGATCCAACCTAGCTGACCTCGAGTCGGCGAAGACAAAGGTGAACCTATGTTGGATCAGGGCACATGAGGGGTATGCGGGAAACGAGCGTGCGGACGAACTGGCCAAGGCCGCCGCACTCGGAAGTAAGCGTGCACCAAATTACGCTCAATGCCCACTGTCCTTCGTCAAACGCACAATTAGAAACCAAACGCTCGACAAATGGCAGAACCGGTATCAGTATGGGGAAACGGCGGCCCTAACAAAAAAGTTTCTTCCCGATGTCCGAGCTGCATACAAGATAGTGAGAGGAGATCGGCAATGGTTCGGGAATCCCACCGTGACACAATTTCTAACCGGGCACGGGGGATTCGCGAGCTATCTCTACAGATTTAAACTCCGAAATAGTGCCTCATGCGTGTGCGATCCGGACGTAGACGAAACCGTCATTCACGTTTTAACAGAGTGTCCCAGATACTGTTATGAGAGAATTAAAATAGAGAGTGAAATTGGTCTGACGCTAGAAGAGAAAAAGTTATCAGAAATAGTAATTGACAGCATAAAAAGAGAAAAATTTCTGGCTTTTGCCATAGACATAATTACAAGAGTCACTAAAAGAAACAAAACGTAGGTAATAAGAAAGGGTATACCAATATTATAACATCTTTAAAAATATGTATATGTGGATTAAAAAAAAAAAAAAAAAAAAAAAAAAAAAAAAAAAAAAAAAAAAAAATATGTAAATAAATATAATCCATCAATGTTGCTTATAAAAGTAAGCCTAAGGTGTGTGTAATATTCAAGATACATTATAAAAATAAGCTTAAAAAGGTCCTTTTCTACGAAAAGGGAAAAATTGTAACCGAACGGGGGGGGGTTTTAGTCCGTAGGCTATTGGGATTGTCATCAATACAACTATTGGTGACACTCCCAAATAGAGTCGGGCATGCCCTGTGGCTCGGCAAGCCACATGGTATACATGAGTATTTCCCCCCTCCACCCGAGAAAAAAAAAAAAAAAAAAACCTAACCTAACCTAACCTAACCTAACCTAACCTAACCTAACCTAACCTAACCTAACCTAACCTAACCTAACCTAACCTAACCTAACCTAACCTAACCTAACCTAACCTAACCTAACCTAACCTAACCTAACCTAACCTAACCTAACCTAACCTAACCTAACCTAACCTAACAGCCAGCACTCAATTTTTTTTTCGTTTTTTCTTCTCTTGATATTACCAAAATAGTATTAACATTTCAAAAAACACAATATTTTAGCTCTCTCTATTACAGTTCTTTTTTTTTCATCGAAAATACAAGTTTTAGTACCGGCGTCGGGCGGGGCCAAGCGGGGCCGGGCGATGCCGAGCCGGACCTGAAATGAAATGACCTACCCTCAAATTTGAAAATTTAAATTTCATGCCAGATCCTACCGGTGGTTTCATAAGGTTGCAACAGAAATATAGAAAAAATATCTGACAAAACATATATAGAACTTCTCTGCCGATAGAGAAAAAACGCCAAATGGCCGAGGGGCAAAAACACTGTTTTATAGGCCAGGGTACCCGGGTTCGATACCCAGCCAGGACTCAATTTTTTTTTCGTTTTTTCTTCTCTTGATATTACCAAAATAGTATTAACATTTCAAAAAACACAATATTTTAGCTCTCTCTATTACAGTTCTTTTTTTTCATCGAAAATACAAGTTTTAGTACCGGCGTCGGGCGGGGCCAAGCGGGGCCGGGCGATGCCGAGCCGGACCTGAAATGAAATGACCTACCCTCAAATTTGAAAATTTAAATTTCATGCCAGATCCTACCGGTGGTTTCATAAGGTTGCAACAGAAATATAGAAAAAATATCTGACAAAACATATATAGAACTTCTCTGCCGATAGAGAAAAAACGCCAAATGGCCGAGGGGCAAAAACACTGTTTTATAGGCCAGGGTACCCGGGTTCGATACCCAGCCAGGACTCAATTTTTTTTTCGTTTTTTCTTCTCTTGATATTACCAAAATAGTATTAACATTTCAAAAAACACAATATTTTAGCTCTCTCTATTACAGTTCTTTTTTTTTCATCGAAAATACAAGTTTTAGTACCGGCGTCGGGCGGGGCCAAGCGGGGCCGGGCGATGCCGAGCCGGACCTGAAATGAAATGACCTACCCTCAAATTTGAAAATTTAAATTTCATGCCAGATCCTACCGGTGGTTTCATAAGGTTGCAACAGAAATATAGAAAAAATATCTGACAAAACATATATAGAACTTCTCTGCCGATAGAGAAAAAACGCCAAATGGCCGAGGGGCAAAAACACTGTTTTATAGGCCAGGGTACCCGGGTTCGATACCCAGCCAGGACTCAATTTTTTTTTCGTTTTTTCTTCTCTTGATATTACCAAAATAGTATTAACATTTCAAAAAACACAATATTTTAGCTCTCTCTATTACAGTTCTTTTTTTTTCATCGAAAATACAAGTTTTAGTACCGGCGTCGGGCGGGGCCAAGCGGGGCCGGGCGATGCTGAGCCGGACCTGAAATGAAATGACCTACCCTCAAATTTGAACATTTAAATTTCATGCCAGATCCTACCGGTGGTTTCATAAGGTTGCAACAGAAATATAGAAAAAATATCTGACAAAACATATATAGAACTTCTCTGCCGATAGAGAAAAAACGCCAAATGGCCGAGGGGCAAAAACACTGTTTTATAGGCCAGGGTACCCGGGTTCGATACCCAGCCAGGACTCAATTTTTTTTTCGTTTTTTCTTCTCTTGATATTACCAAAATAGTATTAACATTTCAAAAAACACAATATTTTAGCTCTCTCTATTACAGTTATTTTTTTTTCATCGAAAATACAAGTTTTAGTACCGGCGTCGGGCGGGGCCAAGCGGGGCCGGGCGATGCCGAGCCGGACCTGAAATGAAATGACCTACCCTCAAATTTGAAAACTTAAATTTCATGCCAGATCCTACCGGTGGTTTCATAAGGTTGCAACAGAAATATAGAAAAAATATCTGACAAAACATATATAGAACTTCTCTGCCGATAGAGAAAAAACGCCAAATGGCCGAGGGGCAAAAACACTGTTTTATTAGCCAGGGTACCCGGGTTCGATACCCAGCCAGGACTAAATTTTTTTTTCGTTTTTTCTTCTCTTGATATTACCAAAATAGTATTAACATTTCAAAAAACACAATATTTTAGCTCTCTCTATTACAGTTCTTTTTTTTTCGTCGAAAATACAAGTTTTAGTACCGGCGTCGGGCGGGGCCAAGCGGGGCCGGGCGATGCCGAGCCGGACCTGAAATGAAATGACCTACCCTCAAATTTGAAAATTTAAATTTCATGCCAGATCCTACCGGTGGTTTCATAAGGTTGCAACAGAAATATAGAAAAAATATCTGACAAAACATATATAGAACTTCTCTGCCGATAGAGAAAAAACGCCAAATGGCCGAGGGGCAAAAACACTGTTTTATAGGCCAGGGTACCCGGGTTCGATACCCAGCCAGGACTCAATTTTTTTTTCGTTTTTTCTTCTCTTGATATTACCAAAATAGTATTAACATTTCAAAAAACACAATATTTTAGCTCTCTCTATTACAGTTCTTTTTTTTCATCGAAAATACAAGTTTTAGTACCGGCGTCGGGCGGGGCCAAGCGGGGCCGGGCGATGCCGAGCCGGACCTGAAATGAAATGACCTACCCTCAAATTTGAAAATTTAAATTTCATGCCAGATCCTACCGGTGGTTTCATAAGGTTGCAACAGAAATATAGAAAAAATATCTGACAAAACATATATAGAACTTCTCTGCCGATAGAGAAAAAACGCCAAATGGCCGAGGGGCAAAAACACTGTTTTATAGGCCAGGGTACCCGGGTTAGATACCCAGCCAGGACTCAATTTTTTTTTCGTTTTTTCTTCTCTTGATATTACCAAAATAGTATTAACATTTCAAAAAACACAATATTTTAGCTCTCTCTATTACAGTTCTTTTTTTTCATCGAAAATACAAGTTTTAGTACCGGCGTCGGGCGGGGCCAAGCGGGGCCGGGCGATGCCGAGCCGGACCTGAAATGAAATGACCTACCCTCAAATTTGAAAATTTAAATTTCATGCCAGATCCTACCGGTGGTTTCATAAGGTTGCAACAGAAATATAGAAAAAATATCTGACAAAACATATATAGAACTTCTCTGCCGATAGAGAAAAAACGCCAAATGGCCGAGGGGCAAAAACACTGTTTTATAGGCCAGGGTACCCGGGTTCGATACCCAGCCAGGACTCAATTTTTTTTTCGTTTTTTCTTCTCTTGATATTACCAAAATAGTATTAACATTTCAAAAAACACAATATTTTAGCTCTCTCTATTACAGTTCTTTTTTTTTCATCGAAAATACAAGTTTTAGTACCGGCGTCGGGCGGGGCCAAGCGGGGCCGGGCGATGCCGAGCCGGACCTGAAATGAAATGACCTACCCTCAAATTTGAAAATTTAAATTTCATGCCAGATCCTACCGGTGGTTTCATAAGGTTGCAACAGAAATATAGAAAAAATATCTGACAAAACATATATAGAACTTCTCTGCCGATAGAGAAAAAACGCCAAATGGCCGAGGGGCAAAAACACTGTTTCATAGGCCAGGGTACCCGGGTTCGATACCCAGCCAGGACTCAATTTTTTTTTCGTTTTTTCTTCTCTTGATATTACCAAAATAGTATTAACATTTCAAAAAACACAATATTTTAGCTCTCTCTATTACAGTTCTTTTTTTTTCATCGAAAATACAAGTTTTAGTACCGGCGTCGGGCGGGGCCAAGCGGGGCCGGGCGATGCCGAGCCGGACCTGAAATGAAATGACCTACCCTCAAATTTGAACATTTAAATTTCATGCCAGATCCTACCGGTGGTTTCATAAGGTTGCAACAGAAATATAGAAAAAATATCTGACAAAACATATATAGAACTTCTCTGCCGATAGAGAAAAAACGCCAAATGGCCGAGGGGCAAAAACACTGTTTTATAGGCCAGGGTACCCGGGTTCGATACCCAGCCAGGACTCAATTTTTTTTTCGTTTTTTCTTCTCTTGATATTACCAAAATAGTATTAACATTTCAAAAAACACAATATTTTAGCTCTCTCTATTACAGTTCTTTTTTTTTCATCGAAAATACAAGTTTTAGTACCGGCGTCGGGCGGGGCCAAGCGGGGCCGGGCGATGCCGAGCCGGACCTGAAATGAAATGACCTACCCTCAAATTTGAAAATTTAAATTTCATGCCAGATCCTACCGGTGGTTTCATAAGGTTGCAACAGAAATATAGAAAAAATATCTGACAAAACATATATAGAACTTCTCTGCCGATAGAGAAAAAACGCCAAATGGCCGAGGGGCAAAAACACTGTTTTATAGGCCAGGGTACCCGGGTTCGATACCCAGCCAGGACTCAATTTTTTTTTCGTTTTTTCTTCTCTTGATATTACCAAAATAGTATTAACATTTCAAAAAACACAATATTTTAGCTCTCTCTATTACAGTTCTTTTTTTTCATCGAAAATACAAGTTTTAGTACCGGCGTCGGGCGGGGCCAAGCGGGGCCGGGCGATGCCGAGCCGGACCTGAAATGAAATGACCTACCCTCAAATTTGAAAATTTAAATTTCATGCCAGATCCTACCGGTGGTTTCATAAGGTTGCAACAGAAATATAGAAAAAATATCTGACAAAACATATATAGAACTTCTCTGCCGATAGAGAAAAAACGCCAAATGGCCGAGGGGCAAAAACACTGTTTTATAGGCCAGGGTACCCGGGTTCGATACCCAGCCAGGACTCAATTTTTTTTTCGTTTTTTCTTCTCTTGATATTACCAAAATAGTATTAACATTTCAAAAAACACAATATTTTAGCTCTCTCTATTACAGTTCTTTTTTTTTCATCGAAAATACAAGTTTTAGTACCGGCGTCGGGCGGGGCCAAGCGGGGCCGGGCGATGCCGAGCCGGACCTGAAATGAAATGACCTACCCTCAAATTTGAAAATTTAAATTTCATGCCAGATCCTACCGGTGGTTTCATAAGGTTGCAACAGAAATATAGAAAAAATATCTGACAAAACATATATAGAACTTCTCTGCCGATAGAGAAAAAACGCCAAATGGCCGAGGGGCAAAAACACTGTTTTATAGGCCAGGGTACCCGGGTTCGATACCCAGCCAGGACTCAATTTTTTTTTCGTTTTTTCTTCTCTTGATATTACCAAAATAGTATTAACATTTCAAAAAACACAATATTTTAGCTCTCTCTATTACAGTTCTTTTTTTTTCATCGAAAATACAAGTTTTAGTACCGGCGTCGGGCGGGGCCAAGCGGGGCCGGGCGATGCTGAGCCGGACCTGAAATGAAATGACCTACCCTCAAATTTGAACATTTAAATTTCATGCCAGATCCTACCGGTGGTTTCATAAGGTTGCAACAGAAATATAGAAAAAATATCTGACAAAACATATATAGAACTTCTCTGCCGATAGAGAAAAAACGCCAAATGGCCGAGGGGCAAAAACACTGTTTTATAGGCCAGGGTACCCGGGTTCGATACCCAGCCAGGACTCAATTTTTTTTTCGTTTTTTCTTCTCTTGATATTACCAAAATAGTATTAACATTTCAAAAAACACAATATTTTAGCTCTCTCTATTACAGTTATTTTTTTTTCATCGAAAATACAAGTTTTAGTACCGGCGTCGGGCGGGGCCAAGCGGGGCCGGGCGATGCCGAGCCGGACCTGAAATGAAATGACCTACCCTCAAATTTGAAAACTTAAATTTCATGCCAGATCCTACCGGTGGTTTCATAAGGTTGCAACAGAAATATAGAAAAAATATCTGACAAAACATATATAGAACTTCTCTGCCGATAGAGAAAAAACGCCAAATGGCCGAGGGGCAAAAACACTGTTTTATTAGCCAGGGTACCCGGGTTCGATACCCAGCCAGGACTAAATTTTTTTTTCGTTTTTTCTTCTCTTGATATTACCAAAATAGTATTAACATTTCAAAAAACACAATATTTTAGCTCTCTCTATTACAGTTCTTTTTTTTTCGTCGAAAATACAAGTTTTAGTACCGGCGTCGGGCGGGGCCAAGCGGGGCCGGGCGATGCCGAGCCGGACCTGAAATGAAATGACCTACCCTCAAATTTGAAAATTTAAATTTCATGCCAGATCCTACCGGTGGTTTCATAAGGTTGCAACAGAAATATAGAAAAAATATCTGACAAAACATATATAGAACTTCTCTGCCGATAGAGAAAAAACGCCAAATGGCCGAGGGGCAAAAACACTGTTTTATAGGCCAGGGTACCCGGGTTCGATACCCAGCCAGGACTCAATTTTTTTTTCGTTTTTTCTTCTCTTGATATTACCAAAATAGTATTAACATTTCAAAAAACACAATATTTTAGCTCTCTCTATTACAGTTCTTTTTTTTCATCGAAAATACAAGTTTTAGTACCGGCGTCGGGCGGGGCCAAGCGGGGCCGGGCGATGCCGAGCCGGACCTGAAATGAAATGACCTACCCTCAAATTTGAACATTTAAATTTCATGCCAGATCCTACCGGTGGTTTCATAAGGTTGCAACAGAAATATAGAAAAAATATCTGACAAAACATATATAGAACTTCTCTGCCGATAGAGAAAAAACGCCAAATGGCCGAGGGGCAAAAACACTGTTTTATAGGCCAGGGTACCCGGGTTCGATACCCAGCCAGGACTCAATTTTTTTTTCGTTTTTTCTTCTCTTGATATTACCAAAATAGTATTAACATTTCAAAAAACACAATATTTTAGCTCTCTCTATTACAGTTCTTTTTTTTTCATCGAAAATACAAGTTTTAGTACCGGCGTCGGGCGGGGCCAAGCGGGGCCGGGCGATGCTGAGCCGGACCTGAAATGAAATGACCTACCCTCAAATTTGAACATTTAAATTTCATGCCAGATCCTACCGGTGGTTTCATAAGGTTGCAACAGAAATATAGAAAAAATATCTGACAAAACATATATAGAACTTCTCTGCCGATAGAGAAAAAACGCCAAATGGCCGAGGGGCAAAAACACTGTTTTATAGGCCAGGGTACCCGGGTTCGATACCCAGCCAGGACTCAATTTTTTTTTCGTTTTTTCTTCTCTTGATATTACCAAAATAGTATTAACATTTCAAAAAACACAATATTTTAGCTCTCTCTATTACAGTTATTTTTTTTTCATCGAAAATACAAGTTTTAGTACCGGCGTCGGGCGGGGC
This sequence comes from Micropterix aruncella, assembly GCA_944548615.1. NCBI lineage: Eukaryota > Metazoa > Arthropoda > Insecta > Lepidoptera > Micropterigidae > Micropterix > Micropterix aruncella. Next base: position 41,412 of record CALYMY010000265.1, read on the forward strand.
CAAGCGGGGCCGGGCGATGCCGAGCCGGACCTGAAATGAAATGACCTACCCTCAAATTTGAAAACTTAAATTTCATGCCAGATCCTACCGGTGGTTTCATAAGGTTGCAACAGAAATATAGAAAAAATATCTGACAAAACATATATAGAACTTCTCTGCCGATAGAGAAAAAACGCCAAATGGCCGAGGGGCAAAAACACTGTTTTATTAGCCAGGGTACCCGGGTTCGATACCCAGCCAGGACTAAATTTTTTTTTCGTTTTTTCTTCTCTTGATATTACCAAAATAGTATTAACATTTCAAAAAACACAATATTTTAGCTCTCTCTATTACAGTTCTTTTTTTTTCGTCGAAAATACAAGTTTTAGTACCGGCGTCGGGCGGGGCCAAGCGGGGCCGGGCGATGCCGAGCCGGACCTGAAATGAAATGACCTACCCTCAAATTTGAAAATTTAAATTTCATGCCAGATCCTACCGGTGGTTTCATAAGGTTGCAACAGAAATATAGAAAAAATATCTGACAAAACATATATAGAACTTCTCTGCCGATAGAGAAAAAACGCCAAATGGCCGAGGGGCAAAAACACTGTTTTATAGGCCAGGGTACCCGGGTTAGATACCCAGCCAGGACTCAATTTTTTTTTCGTTTTTTCTTCTCTTGATATTACCAAAATAGTATTAACATTTCAAAAAACACAATATTTTAGCTCTCTCTATTACAGTTCTTTTTTTTCATCGAAAATACAAGTTTTAGTACCGGCGTCGGGCGGGGCCAAGCGGGGCCGGGCGATGCCGAGCCGGACCTGAAATGAAATGACCTACCCTCAAATTTGAAAATTTAAATTTCATGCCAGATCCTACCGGTGGTTTCATAAGGTTGCAACAGAAATATAGAAAAAATATCTGACAAAACATATATATGTAGAACTTCTCTGCCGATAGAGAAAAAACGCCAAATGGCCGAGGGGCAAAAACACTGTTTTATAGGCCAGGGTACCCGGGTTCGATACCCAGCCAGGACTCAATTTTTTTTTCGTTTTTTCTTCTCTTGATATTACCAAAATAGTATTAACATTTCAAAAAACACAATATTTTAGCCCTCTCTATTACAGTTCTTTTTTTTTCATCGAAAATACAAGTTTTAGTACCGGCGTCGGGCGGGGCCAAGCGGGGCCAGGCGATGCCGAGCCGGACCTGAAATGAAATGACCTACCCTCAAATTTGAAAATTTAAATTTCATGCCAGATCCTACCGGTGGTTTCATAAGGTTGCAACAGAAATATAGAAAAAATATCTGACAAAACATATATAGAACTTCTCTGCCGATAGAGAAAAAACGCCAAATGGCCGAGGGGCAAAAACACTGTTTTATAGGCCAGGGTACCCGGGTTCGATACCCAGCCAGGACTCAATTTTTTTTTCGTTTTTTCTTCTCTTGATATTACCAAAATAGTATTAACATTTCAAAAAACACAATATTTTAGCTCTCTCTATTACAGTTCTTTTTTTTTCATCGAAAATACAAGTTTTAGTACCGGCGTCGGGCGGGGCCAAGCGGGGCCGGGCGATGCCGAGCCGGACCTGAAATGAAATGACCTACCCTCAAATTTGAACATTTAAATTTCATGCCAGATCCTACCGGTGGTTTCATAAGGTTGCAACAGAAATATAGAAAAAATATCTGACAAAACATATATAGAACTTCTCTGCCGATAGAGAAAAAACGCCAAATGGCCGAGGGGCAAAAACACTGTTTTATAGGCCAGGGTACCCGGGTTCGATACCCAGCCAGGACTCAATTTTTTTTTCGTTTTTTCTTCTCTTGATATTACCAAAATAGTATTAACATTTCAAAAAACACAATATTTTAGCTCTCTCTATTACAGTTATTTTTTTTTCATCGAAAATACAAGTTTTAGTACCGGCGTCGGGCGGGGCCAAGCGGGGCCGGGCGATGCCGAGCCGGACCTGAAATGAAATGACCTACCCTCAAATTTGAAAACTTAAATTTCATGCCAGATCCTACCGGTGGTTTCATAAGGTTGCAACAGAAATATAGAAAAAATATCTGACAAAACATATATAGAACTTCTCTGCCGATAGAGTAAAAACGCCAAATGGCCGAGGGGCAAAAACACTGTTTTATAGGCCAGGGTACCCGGGTTCGATACCCAGCCAGGACTCAATTTTTTTTTCGCTTTTTCTTCTCTTGATATTACCAAAATAGTATTAACATTTCAAAAAACACAATATTTTAGCTCTCTCTATTACAGTTCTTTTTTTTTCATCGAAAATACAAGTTTTAGTACCGGCGTCGGGCGGGGCCAAGCGGGGCCGGGCGATGCCGAGCCGGACCTGAAATGAAATGACCTACCCTCAAATTTGAAAATTTAAATTTCATGCCAGATCCTACCGGTGGTTTCATAAGGTTGCAACAGAAATATAGAAAAAATATTTGACAAAACATATATAGAACTTCTCTGCCGATAGAGAAAAAACGCCAAATGGCCGAGGGGCAAAAACACTGTTTTATAGGCCAGGGTACCCGGGTTCGATACCCAGACAGGACTAAATTTTTTTTTCGTTTTTTCTTCTCTTGATATTACCAAAATAGTATTAACATTTCAAAAAACACAATATTTTAGCTCTCTCTATTACAGTTCTTTTTTTTTCGTCGAAAATACAAGTTTTAGTACCGGCGTCGGGCGGGGCCAAGCGGGGCCGGGCGATGCCGAGCCGGACCTGAAATGAAATGACCTACCCTCAAATTTGAAAATTTAAATTTCATGCCAGATCCTACCGGTGGTTTCATAAGGTTGCAACAGAAATATAGAAAAAATATCTGACAAAACATATATAGAACTTCTCTGCCGATAGAGAAAAAACGCCAAATGGCCGAGGGGCAAAAACACTGTTTTATAGGCCAGGGTACCCGGGTTCGATACCCAGCCAGGACTCAATTTTTTTTTCGTTTTTTCTTCTCTTGATATTACCAAAATAGTATTAACATTTCAAAAAACACAATATTTTAGCTCTCTCTATTACAGTTCTTTTTTTTTCATCGAAAATACAAGTTTTAGTACCGGCGTCGGGCGGGGCCAAGCGGGGCCGGGCGATGCCGAGCCGGACCTGAAATGAAATGACCTACCCTCAAATTTGAAAATTTAAATTTCATGCCAGATCCTACCGGTGGTTTCATAAGGTTGCAACAGAAATATAGAAAAAATATCTGACAAAACATATATAGAACTTCTCTGCCGATAGAGAAAAAACGCCAAATGGCCGAGGGGCAAAAACACTGTTTTATAGGCCAGGGTACCCGGGTTCGATACCCAGCCAGGACTCAATTTTTTTTTCGTTTTTTCTTCTCTTGATATTACCAAAATAGTATTAACATTTCAAAAAACACAATATTTTAGCTCTCTCTATTACAGTTCTTTTTTTTTCATCGAAAATACAAGTTTTAGTACCGGCGTCGGGCGGGGCCAAGCGGGGCCGGGCGATGCCGAGCCGGACCTGAAATGAAATGACCTACCCTCAAATTTGAAAATTTAAATTTCATGCCAGATCCTACCGGTGGTTTCATAAGGTTGCAACAGAAATATAGAAAAAATATCTGACAAAACATATATAGAACTTCTCTGCCGATAGAGAAAAAACGCCAAATGGCCGAGGGGCAAAAACACTGTTTTATAGGCCAGGGTACCCGGGTTCGATACCCAGCCAGGACTCAATTTTTTTTTCGTTTTTTCTTCTCTTGATATTACCAAAATAGTATTAACATTTCAAAAAACACAATATTTTAGCTCTCTCTATTACAGTTCTTTTTTTTTCATCGAAAATACAAGTTTTAGTACCGGCGTCGGGCGGGGCCAAGCGGGGCCGGGCGATGCCGAGCCGGACCTGAAATGAAATGACCTACCCTCAAATTTGAAAATTTAAATTTCATGCCAGATCCTACCGGTGGTTTCATAAGGTTGCAACAGAAATATAGAAAAAATATCTGACAAAACATATATAGAACTTCTCTGCCGATAGAGAAAAAACGCCAAATGGCCGAGGGGCAAAAACACTGTTTTATAGGCCAGGGTACCCGGGTTCGATACCCAGCCAGGACTCAATTTTTTTTTCGTTTTTTCTTCTCTTGATATTACCAAAATAGTATTAACATTTCAAAAAACACAATATTTTAGCTCTCTCTATTACAGTTCTTTTTTTTTCATCGAAAATACAAGTTTTAGTACCGGCGTCGGGCGGGGCCAAGCGGGGCCGGGCGATGCCGAGCCGGACCTGAAATGAAATGACCTACCCTCAAATTTGAAAATTTAAATTTCATGCCAGATCCTACCGGTGGTTTCATAAGGTTGCAACAGAAATTTAGAAAAAATATCTGACAAAACATATATAGAACTTCTCTGCCGATAGAGAAAAAACGCCAAATGGCCGAGGGGCAAAAACACTGTTTTATAGGCCAGGGTACCCGGGTTCCATACCCAGCCAGGACTCAATTTTTTTTTCGTTTTTTCTTCTCTTGATATTACCAAAATAGTATTAACATTTCAAAAAACACAATATTTTAGCTCTCTCTATTACAGTTCTTTTTTTTTCATCGAAAATACAAGTTTTAGTACCGGCGTCGGGCGGGGCCAAGCGGGGCCGGGCGATGCCGAGCCGGACCTGAAATGAAATGACCTACCCTCAAATTTGAACATTTAAATTTCATGCCAGATCCTACCGGTGGTTTCATAAGGTTGCAACAGAAATATAGAAAAAATATCTGACAAAACATATATAGAACTTCTCTGCCGATAGAGAAAAAACGCCAAATGGCCGAGGGGCAAAAACACTGTTTTATAGGCCAGGGTACCCGGGTTCGATACCCAGCCAGGACTCAATTTTTTTTTCGTTTTTTCTTCTCTTGATATTACCAAAATAGTATTAACATTTCAAAAAACACAATATTTTAGCTCTCTCTATTACAGTTCTTTTTTTTTCATCGAAAATACAAGTTTTAGTACCGGCGTCGGGCGGGGCCAAGCGGGGCCGGGCGATGCCGAGCCGGACCTGAAATGAAATGACCTACCCTCAAATTTGAAAATTTAAATTTCATGCCAGATCCTACCGGTGGTTTCATAAGGTTGCAACAGAAATATAGAAAAAATATCTGACAAAACATATATAGAACTTCTCTGCCGATAGAGAAAAAACGCCAAATGGCCGAGGGGCAAAAACACTGTTTTATAGGCCAGGGTACCCGGGTTCGATACCCAGCCAGGACTCAATTTTTTTTTCGTTTTTTCTTCTCTTGATATTACCAAAATAGTATTAACATTTCAAAAAACACAATATTTTAGCTCTCTCTATTACAGTTCTTTTTTTTTCATCGAAAATACAAGTTTTAGTACCGGCGTCGGGCGGGGCCAAGCGGGGCCGGGCGATGCCGAGCCGGACCTGAAATGAAATGACCTACCCTCAAATTTGAAAATTTAAATTTCATGCCAGATCCTACCGGTGGTTTCATAAGGTTGCAACAGAAATATAGAAAAAATATCTGACAAAACATATATAGAACTTCTCTGCCGATAGAGAAAAAACGCCAAATGGCCGAGGGGCAAAAACACTGTTTTATAGGCCAGGGTACCCGGGTTCCATACCCAGCCAGGACTCAATTTTTTTTTCGTTTTTTCTTCTCTTGATATTACCAAAATAGTATTAACATTTCAAAAAACACAATATTTTAGCTCTCTCTATTACAGTTCTTTTTTTTTCATCGAAAATACAAGTTTTAGTACCGGCGTCGGGCGGGGCCAAGCGGGGCCGGGCGATGCCGAGCCGGACCTGAAATGAAATGACCTACCCTCAAATTTGAAAATTTAAATTTCATGCCAGATCCTACCGGTGGTTTCATAAGGTTGCAACAGAAATATAGAAAAAATATCTGACAAAACATATATAGAACTTCTCTGCCGATAGAGAAAAAACGCCAAATGGCCGAGGGGCAAAAACACTGTTTTATAGGCCAGGGTACCCGGGTTCGATACCCAGCCAGGACTCAATTTTTTTTTCGTTTTTTCTTCTCTTGATATTACCAAAATAGTATTAACATTTCAAAAAACACAATATTTTAGCTCTCTCTATTACAGTTCTTTTTTTTTCATCGAAAATACAAGTTTTAGTACCGGCGTCGGGCGGGGCCAAGCGGGGCCGGGCGATGCCGAGCCGGACCTGAAATGAAATGACCTACCCTCAAATTTGAAAATTTAAATTTCATGCCAGATCCTACCGGTGGTTTCATAAGGTTGCAACAGAAATATAGAAAAAATATCTGACAAAACATATATAGAACTTCTCTGCCGATAGAGAAAAAACGCCAAATGGCCGAGGGGCAAAAACACTGTTTTATAGGCCAGGGTACCCGGGTTCGATACCCAGCCAGGACTCAATTTTTTTTTCGTTTTTTCTTCTCTTGATATTACCAAAATAGTATTAACATTTCAAAAAACACAATATTTTAGCTCTCTCTATTACAGTTCTTTTTTTTTCATCGAAAATACAAGTTTTAGTACCGGCGTCGGGCGGGGCCAAGCGGGGCCGGGCGATGCCGAGCCGGACCTGAAATGAAATGACCTACCCTCAAATTTGAAAATTTAAATTTCATGCCAGATCCTACCGGTGGTTTCATAAGGTTGCAACAGAAATATAGAAAAAATATCTGACAAAACATATATAGAACTTCTCTGCCGATAGAGAAAAAACGCCAAATGGCCGAGGGGCAAAAACACTGTTTTCTAGGCCAGGGTACCCGGGTTCGATACCCAGCCAGGACTCAATTTTTTTTTCGTTTTTTCTTCTCTTGATATTACCAAAATAGTATTAACATTTCAAAAAACACAATATTTTAGCTCTCTCTATTACAGTTCTTTTTTTTTCATCGAAAATACAAGTTTTAGTACCGGCGTCGGGCGGGGCCAAGCGGGGCCGGGCGATGCCGAGCCGGACCTGAAATGAAATGACCTACCCTCAAATTTGAAAATTTAAATTTCATGCCAGATCCTACCGGTGGTTTCATAAGGTTGCAACAGAAATATAGAAAAAATATCTGACAAAACATATATAGAACTTCTCTGCCGATAGAGAAAAAACGCCAAATGGCCGAGGGGCAAAAACACTGTTTTATAGGCCAGGGTACCCGGGTTCGATACCCAGCCAGGACTCAATTTTTTTTTCGTTTTTTCTTCTCTTGAAATTACCAAAATAGTATTAACATTTCAAAAAACACAATATTTTAGCTCTCTCTATTACAGTTCTTTTTTTTTCATCGAAAATACAAGTTTTAGTACCGGCGTCGGGCGGGGCCAAGCGGGGCCGGGCGATGCCGAGCCGGACCTGAAATGAAATGACCTACCCTCAAATTTGAAAATTTAAATTTCATGCCAGATCCTACCGGTGGTTTCATAAGGTTGCAACAGAAATATAGAAAAAATATCTGACAAAACATATATAGAACTTCTCTGCCGATAGAGAAAAAACGCCAAATGGCCGAGGGGCAAAAACACTGTTTTATAGGCCAGGGAACCCGGGTTCGATACCCAGCCAGGACTCAATTTTTTTTTCGTTTTTTCTTCTCTTGATATTACCAAAATAGTATTAACATTTCAAAAAACACAATATTTTAGCTCTCTCTATTACAGTTCTTTTTTTTTCATCGAAAATACAAGTTTTAGTACCGGCGTCGGGCGGGGCCAAGCGGGGCCGGGCGATGCCGAGCCGGACCTGAAATGAAATGACCTACCCTCAAATTTGAAAATTTAAATTTCATGCCAGATCCTACCGGTGGTTTCATAAGGTTGCAACAGAAATATAGAAAAAATATCTGACAAAACATATATAGAACTTCTCTGCCGATAGAGTAAAAACGCCAAATGGCCGAGGGGCAAAAACACTGTTTTATAGACCCGGGTGGGTTCGATACCCAGCCAGGACTCAATTTTTTTTTCGTTTTTTCTTCTCTTGATATTACCAAAATAGTATTAACATTTCAAAAAACACAATATTTTAGCTCTCTCTATTACAGTTCTTTTTTTTTTATCGAAAATACAAGTTTTAGTACCGGCGTCGGGCGGGGCCAAGCGGGGCCGGGCGATGCCGAGCCGGACCTGAAATGAAATGACCTACCCTCAAATTTGAAAATTTAAATTTCATGCCAGATCCTACCGGTGGTTTCATAAGGTTGCAACAGAAATATAGAAAAAATATCTGACAAAACATATATAGAACTTCTCTGCCGATAGAGAAAAAACGCCAAATGGCCGAGGGGCAAAAACACTGTTTTATAGGCCAGGGTACCCGGGTTCGATACCCAGCCAGGACTCAATTTTTTTTTCGTTTTTTCTTCTCTTGATATTACCAAAATAGTATTAACATTTCAAAAAACACAATATTTTAGCTCTCTCTATTACAGTTCTTTTTTTTTCATCGAAAATACAAGTTTTAGTACCGGCGTCGGGCGGGGCCAAGCGGGGCCGGGCGATGCCGAGCCGGACCTGAAATGAAATGACCTACCCTCAAATTTGAAAATTTAAATTTCATGCCAGATCCTACCGGTGGTTTCATAAGGTTGCAACAGAAATATAGAAAAAATATCTGACAAAACATATATAGAACTTCTCTGCCGATAGAGAAAAAACGCCAAATGGCCGAGGGGCAAAAACACTGTTTTATAGGCCAGGGTACCCGGGTTCGATACCCAGCCAGGACTCAATTTTTTTTTCGTTTTTTCTTCTCTTGATATTACCAAAATAGTATTAACATTTCAAAAAACACAATATTTTAGCTCTCTCTATTACAGTTCTTTTTTTTTCATCGAAAATACAAGTTTTAGTACCGGCGTCGGGCGGGGCCAAGCGGGGCCGGGCGATGCCGAGCCGGACCTGAAATGAAATGACCTACCCTCAAATTTGAACATTTAAATTTCATGCCAGATCCTACCGGTGGTTTC
>CALYMY010000266.1:0-50000 GCA_944548615.1 Micropterix aruncella
TACTGTCGAACTGATCTGATGATGGAGTCGGAAGATAAGAACTGGAAATTCATGATGGAGTATCGTATCATAGCTGTGTTTGGACTTGTTAGAAAAGTCTTTGAATGAACTTTGCCACGATTAGGTTTCAAGGTCTGATGATGTGGTTTTTACGTGCATTTATAAAAGCGTGTTTTTAGTGTTTTTTTATTAATTATTAATTTAATTTGATGGCTCCACCCAAAGAGGGAGCCAATTTGTTAACTTAATCGTAGACCGCGCAGATGGTCTGAGCGATGACACTTTTTGGGTATATATTAATGACAGGGGGCGGATAACGAGAAGAAGACCATGCACCCTGTTTATCCCCAGAGCTAACACCAATTACAGGCTAAACAGTTATCTATTGAGAGCAAGCCAAAGTTTCAATGATGTAGCTACCCAATATGACATTGACTTATTTAATATGTCAGTCCAGCAGCTCAAGAAGTTACTGGCTGACGCCTTCTTTGGCTAATCCTTTGTTCTATTTTGTTTAGTTTTTTCTTAGTCTACTTGTTTTTCTTTTTTTTCTCCCCCTTTTATATATCTATTCATACATTTTTACTTGTGGAACCTTGTAATTGGCCTTATATACATATTAATTTGTAATAACCGTATACCTAGCTGTAAGATTCCTAAAATTAATAAAATAAAATAAAAAATAAATAAAATAAAATTAATTGAAAAAACATTTATTTAGGATTAGGGAGGAATTAGACTTAAATAAACCAGGCGTGTCCAGCTTATATTCACAAAATTATAATCTTAATGTCTATTTCTAGATCTTCATACACTTGCTGCTTGAACTCAAAAGGTGGTATAGAAGCTGATCTCATTGTAAATATAATTGATGAAGATTCCAGACAAAAATACGATCCAAATTTTGAAGTAGGTATACTTAATAATAGTAGTCTACCTAAACCAGGCGCTTTAAAATATACACAGCAATTTCTTTACAGGGACGTGGATTCTATCTAGTGTCAAGTGGTTTTAACTCATACCATACTCAATCTCATATCAGAAAAATCATCAATCAATATAGCCTAAAAGCAAACCTTAAAGATGTTACTAAGGATGTATGTATTCTCAGTTTACAAGGACCAAAAAGGTAATTATATTGTACAATGATTTTAATTTAGTATTTAAATTCTGGTCGCTTCGGCTACGTAACAACCAAATTTGATTGCACATCAGGACACCGTTGACTACGTAACGACCAATATTGGCGGCTTGCTCCCGGAACGCACAGTAATATTATTTTCTAATTGGAACGCATCCTAAAATCCATACCAAATATCTCATTATTACCATAGATACATAAACGACCGCTAGAATAAATTCGCGGATATTTCTGGTACAATTCCATTGTCAAACATTAACATATTTTTTTTTTCGAGAAATCATTAAAAAATATATTTGTTTTATGAGCTAATATCTAAATATTTTTGTATGTAAATAAGCAAAACTAAATATCACCTTTGATAGGAAATCTAATAAAGATCACGGTAGTATTTACAATTTCTAAATAGGGCTCCGTATTTTTCCGTAAGACAAGTACAAGTTAGAAATGCCGAGTTATTTTCACTTTTCGTTTTTCTCATATTTATTCATAATTATCTAATTGTTTTACAAAATGAGATTTTAATATTCTATATAGGAAATTTCTATGCGATCATTGCAAGCACGGATATATTGCAAGAAATTCCAATAAATAGCCGCAGTCTGCCATGAAATTAGGCCGCTCGAAGGATTGTGAAAGTAACCTAAATTTTGCACGATAGAGATTTAAACACTGTATGAAGTCGGAGAATATCGCGGTTGTTTGACATTTTAAATGAGATAAAAAACGAAACCGCGTGCACTTTGTAATAATCGACGTTTCGGCGACGTTGCAGCCGCCCTTGTCTAGGGTAGACTGGAAACACTGCAGTGCTAGAAGTTGTTCAAAACCGATGCGAAGTTATAAATAGGATAGAAAACGAATTTACCGCGTAAAATTTCTAGCATCCGACGTCTCGGTGACGTTGCAGCCGCCGTTGTCCAGGGTAGACTGAAGAGCTGTCAATCCGTTGTTTTGCGGGTAGGCTGAATACCGCTGCCGCCACTGCGTAGGTTATAACGGTGGTGGGGGGCCGGGCTCGGAGCGCGGGAACTTTGAAAATTCGTCTTGCACATAACACTCACTGTATCCTGTTTTACGTCTTTGAGTTCGGCGTTCAGCGGCGGGAACATTTTAAGAAGAGGGTTCCACGTAGAAGAGAGTTTGTAACCGTCGTCTCTATTGAAGTTCGGGGTTCTTCTTATTTCAATAGCTTCCCGGATCATGCGAGGAAAGTAGAATTGTTCCTTGGATAGCACAATGGGATTTTGAAACTGCATCCAGTGGTTACTTCCGCTATCCAATATATATTCGAAGATCGCCGATTTTTCTCGCTGAACGTTTTTAACAGCTTTGATGTGTTCTGTCAGTCGCGTGGCTATGGGCCGTTTCGTTTGTCCAACGTAGGCTAGACCGCAGCTGCATTCGACTTTATAATCACCGCCGTTATAACCTACACAGTTGCGGCAGCGGTATGCGGCCTATCCGCAAAACAACGGATTGACAGCTCTTCAGTCTACCCTGGACAACGGCGGCTGCAACGTCACCGAAACGTCGGGTGCTACATTTTCTATTCTATTTATAAGGTCAAACAACCGCGATAGTCTTCGATGCGAAGTTGTTGTGAACGTGTTGCCATTTAGTAATCGTGGAGCATTGGAGTGGTGCAGAATGTGCTACCGCTGTGAGAGCGTTTTTTAAACAGTCTGATACAGTGACTGCTGCTCGAAAGGTAATTCGACAGCATTACCAGCTAGGACGTTATGAACGTGTCTCATCCGCTCATGCGATTACGACGTGGGTGCGTAATTTTGAAGAAACTGGTTCAACCTTAAAAAAGAAGCCTCCATGTGGAGCTAGAGCGGTACGTACACCAGAGAACGCTGCAGCTGTTCGAGTTTCCATCGAGAGGATCTCTCGCTGCTCCGTTCGAACGCCCCCTCCCCCCCCCCCCCCCCAGAAGTACCCGAGTTTCTCGTTTGTTTCACGTGCCCAGATACAATACAAGCTAATTCAGCAAATCTACTATGATACGGTTACTCAGCTCCTTTTATTAACAGGTTTAATGACCTTGGCATTTTTTCTCTGGACAGGAAGCCTTTTCTTCACGCAGTTGAAGAAAAGCTCAGGAACAATAATAAATTTACATATTTATAAAATACTCACTACTTATTACTTTATTATATACAATGTATTTATGTGTGTATGTATGTTTATATGTGCGGAATCACTATTATCTGCGGTGAATAATAAGCTAGAAATAATCTACACAATGCAAAAGAAAATTGAAGAGCTGACGGACACCGTCGATTTCTATGCAGAGCAGTACCAAAACATGCTAAGCTTTAAGGAAAGCGCAGAGAAAAAATTGGCTTCTCTTGAGAACAAAAACACCTATTTGCAAAAGATTAACGGATCACTGGAAGAAAGGCTCACACAGCTGGAGCAGAAGGAAGTTGAAAAGAACATTGAAATAATTGGCATAGAAGAAAAAGACAACGAAAACACAGATGTCATTGTAGAAAAGTTAGCTGAAAAATTGAATTTAGATAAGAACAACATCGCTGAAATTAAGCGGGTGGGGCGAAAGAAGTCTGGTGAAAATCGACCACGACCACGTCCGATCATTGTTACCTTGCGCTCAAAACCTGCTCGCGATGAGTGGATCAAACAGAAGAAAGTGTTTCTTACTAACAACGACATATTTACGAATAATAACAATACGCGAATCTATATCAATGAAGCCTTGCCTGCCTTACTAAGCAGATGAAACAGGTTTTCTGGAATGCAAAAAAACTGCTCAAGGATGCATATATTTGGGTACAAAATCTCAAAGTTTTGATAAAGAAGGATGAGAACGCAAAAATTCGATCTGATGCCGATATAGAAAAATTACTGCTGTGCAATGAAAATGGCCAGAGAGCAGTCGCAGTAACAACTAAACAAAGCACTACTGACTAAAGTCGTGCGTGTTCACACCGGATGATTCTTTTTATTTAAAATTCGACAGCATACTGTCCAACATCAATGAAGATACTGATTTCAGCACTTTCACAAAAATAGATAAATGAAGTAACCATCTAAAAAAGTACAGAAATAATTTAAAAATAGTTCACATCAATATAAACTCACTGCGCAAGCATTTTAATGAGCTATTGGCATTGTTGAAACAAAGCGAAAACCACCTAGATATTATTATATTGAGTGAAATAAATATTTATGAAGAAGAATTACCATTGTATCGAATAGAGGGATACGCCATGTATGGATTTACAAGAAAACACCGGAAAGGAGGAGGTTTATTATTATACGCCACAAATAATTTACACATAGATACAATAAAGATACAAGGACATTCAACTAAAATTTTATACGCTAAGCTTAAGATAGATGATTTTACGACCCATATCGTAGCTTCCTACAGGCCGCCGAATACAAACAAAAGGCGCTGCATACAAGAAATCAATGAAATAATTAATCGAATACCAGACCGGCAGGATTTATTAATCATAGGAGATCTGAATTTGAACTTATTAGAGTCAACAGATAAAACTGTCGAGAAATATAAAAACGACCTGTGTGAGAGCGGCTTGCGGAGCGTTATCAATCTTTACGCGTGAAGCTATTGTGAAGGGGCGGCTAGTCCAATCGTGCATTGATCACATCTGGGTGCGTAGTCGATGTCCAGTCGCTGCACACATCCTCACATGTACGCTGTCAGATCACTATCTGATAGGAGTGACTATACATTGCGGATCCGATACGCGTTGCGGTGATGTGCAACAACATAAGCAAGTGTGCGTTCTTAGTGATAAAATAGTACGTCAAGAGCTGAAAAAAGTGGACTGGTCTGATCTATTAAATATTAAATGGCCTATGCTATTGTACGAGCAATTATGTTGTCTTTTTGGAGCTATCTATGAGAAATCAAAAATCTCTGTTAATTGTAAGAAAAAAAGAAAAACACAGCCGTGGGTCGATAATCAGTTACTAAAAATGATAGAAGGCAGGGATGACCTCTTTAGGAAATGGAAAGCTAGTCCTGGAAATATGACATATAGACTTGAGTATACGAGGTACAGAAATAGATTAAATATAAACATCGTCAAGAAGAACTAAAAATTTGTGAGGGGGATTCTGAGAAAGGTTTGGAGTGTTGTAAATAGTTGGTTAGGCAATTGCAAAGCTGATATAGACGAGGTCGTGATGAGACATCTTGAAAAAACTGACACTATTAAAGCATATGTACAAAATTTTCAAAAACGTTTACAGAGGAAAATAAAAAAATTAAACATCATTGTAACGTTAAATTTTTGGATAGATTTGCCTATGTAACGCCGTGTGATATATCTCTTCATTTGCAAAAAGTAACAGGAAATGACATACATAAAATTATCACTGAAATGAAATGTAAAAAAGCTCCTGGAATAGACAAAATAAGAATTCAGGATTTAAAATATATCTGTGATGAAATTAAGTCCTATTCTAGCAAAATTTGTTAATATGTGTGTGAAAAAGGGGGTATATCCGAGCAATAAAAAAGGCAATCATACGACCGATTTATAAGCAAGGTAACCACTTAGAGTATTCAAATTATAGGCCTATAGCCATACTGTCGGCTATCAATAAAAAAACTGAAAAATTAATAGTTCATAGGATAAGCAACTTTTTGGAAAAGAATCAAATAATATCTGTTACGCAATATGGTTTTCATAAAGCTCGCAGCACAGCAACGGCGTTAAGTAAATTCACAGATGACATTAATCAGCATTTAAATGATAAAAAATATGTAGTTATCTTGTTTATTGATTTTAAGAAAGCGTTTGATACGCTGGACCACGGACAGCTTTTTCAAGCTATGCATGAATGTGGTATCCGAGGTCCGGTGAACTTTGGCTTCAAAGTTATTTGCATGGTAGATCACTGTGTACCATGGTGAATGGCACGGTCGGAACAGAGGCAAAAGTGAGAACTGTGGTCCCAACTGGCTCGGTGTTTGAACCTGTCGGGTACATAATGCACGTGAACAGTATGACAAATGTTGTGAAAGACTGTACATGCTATATGTATGCTGATGATACGTGTATGAGTACGCGGATAGGGATATGGATAATATTCAAAATAAAATCCAGAATGATTTTGAAAATGTGTTAAAATGGTCCCACGACAACGGCATAATACTAAATATAAGCAAAACAAAATGTATGCTTGTACATTCACCGTATATCCAAAAACCAAGGAATAGCATTAATATAACTGGAGCATTAATATAGCATTAATATCACTCATATGAATGTTTGCATAAATTTAAAATAAATTGTACTGACTGTAAAAAAAAATGAATTTGTAAAAGAGTATAAATATCTGGGTCTAACGATAGAATGTAACATGAATTGGGGCTTGCACGTGAATAATATATGTAATAAATTGAGATGGATGCTATATAAGTTCAATCACCTTCAGTATCTTCATATATATATATATATATATATATATATATATATATATATATATATATATATATATATATATATATATATATATATATATATATATATATATATATATATATATATATATATATATATATATATATATATATATATATATATATATATATATATATATATAATTTTTGAATGAAAACTTTTAAAACATTTTTATTTAATTGTAAGGTTAGATATAATTTTTGAATGAAAACTTTTAAAACATTTTTATTTAATTGTAAGGTTAGTGAAGGTTGATACTGAAGTATTCTTCTTGCCGCTGAAGAAGGAGCCACGGGCTCCGAAACGTCCGGCAAAGGTACAACCTTCACTAACCTTACAATTAAATATATATATATATATATATATATATATATATATATATATATATATATATATATATATATATATATATATATATATATATATATATATATATATATATATATATATATATATATATATATATATATATATATATATATATATATATATGTCAATAGTATACGTATGTATGGCCATTTATGAACGTATATTACATATAGTGTTATAACAATCCCTCCCTTTCATTTCCATTCTCCTATTGTACTTATACATTTAAATTTAGAAATGCTTCTTTTTCCTTAATTTCTTTTTTCTTAAAAAAAATGCTTATAAAATTATTATCTTTCATATAGGTGCTTTATATTATTTGCTAATTTGAAATACATTAATGGCTATATTAATGTTAATTTATAAAATGTTCTTTTATAAATTGAATAAGCTGTATACATTTAGCTAATAAAAAATAAAAAAAATAAAATATATATTATGCTAAATTATATTACGTATTGTTTTTTATGAGACGGAAGAAAGACAGCAAGTCGTGCAGGCTCAGCAAATACCACAGAACTTTGTATTCATCACCCCAACACAGGCGTATACCTAGTGGGGTGATGTAATCCTGGCAAGTAATGCCCTTTCGCGATTTTCATCATATGTATTTTTTTTAATGTGTTAAAAAATTAACGCAATCTATGTTATGTAACTATAAAAAAAAGGATAAATAAATAAAATAAAGAAATTAAAAAAATAAATAAAAAGTGTACAAATATTAGTGCACGAATTAAACAATACGATCCATTTATTGTTTAAACTCCCGAGCATCGCTAAAAGAGAAATTTAAAGAGATCAATATATTCCGACGGTTTATAGTCAGTATATATTCGATAACATAATGTATGTTCGTAAAAACTTGCACAGGTTCCGTAGGTTGGGTGACATTCACAATAGGAACACCAGGTTCAAAAATAAACTAGCCATTACGGGCTCTAGGTTAGCAAAAATGAGTAAATCTTTCATTGGAGACGGTGTTCGCTTTTATAACACTTTGCCTGAGGAACTAACCCTTTTACCAGACACTAAATTTAGAAAAATTGTTGAAGATACTTTGTGCTCTAAAGGCTATTATAAAATTGAAGATTTTTTAAGCGATACATTGGTCTGGTCAAGTCGTTTTTGTGTAACATAGCTATGAAAACCATTTGTAAACTGTTATTATTATTATTATTATTATTACTATTACGTAAAGCCATTGATTATATAGTGTAGTAATCAATGGTAAAGCCTACAAGCAAGGCATAAATGTCTAGAAATATAAGACGTTCGGAAAGTACTATAAGTCTACTTCGAATAAAAATCTATCTAATCTAATCTAATCTAACAATAACATCAATAAAATATTAACAGAATTAATAACATAAATTAACATAAATGGCTGTATACATGCACTTTCGTCAATAAGCGATGTTTTTCCTGTGTTTAATCGTGCAAATTACGTTACTTTAAATTTATCTTTATTACAAAAAATATTTTTAATAAATCTCCTTTGAGAAAAGTAAGAAAAGGTAAATCAATCTATTTGTGTAATAGCAATTTATACGAATATAGAAAGTAGGAGGGAGAGGAGCGAGGATTGTGAGGGCGGTTAGTTTCTGTATCCGTTTCCTCTGCTTTATAATATTTCTGCAGAGCTTCTCATATATTGGCTTTGTGTTGTACCAGTTTTACTATTTTTAAGCTATTGCATAGCTTTTATCGCGGGCCTAGCTAGGCCAGCGCGGCGACCGAATGTAGAAATTTCTTAACGAAAATTAATGATTTTAAACTGATAATTACGTCTAAACGAGTACTGCTTACGATTCGAAAAAAATATATGTTAAACAAGAACATTTTCCTAATATTCTTAGCTTTGAATATTTTAGATTTTGTTTATATTACATAGTGTAATTAATTTGTGAAATTAGGTCTAACCGAACACAAAAACGACTACTACGCAAATACTATCTGGCGTATTATTATGAAACCTGCATCATTTTAAAGATAATTTAATTAACTATCTTTTTATCTACGATTTTTTTCGAATAATTCGGTTTTTTTGCTTTATTGAATAAAAAATTCGTGCGCGGCGCTCTATCGAAAGACGTTTAAATTATTCCGAATCATTTGCTTCCGCAGCCGCAAATGATTCGGAATAATTTCAACTTTTTCCGATAGAGCGCAGTTATCTGATATCAGAAAAAATAAAATAAAAATAAATAATTATAATTGCATAAGTTGTTAAAAATGCTATGCAAATAGCTTTGTCGTGGCAGTCCCCGAGTGCCACACGTATTTTTTTTATTTCATTTTGTCAAAGTTGTGAGAGTGGCCACCCTGCATTAGACTCCAATTTCTCGTGAGTGAAGGGTGGTTCTCAACAAGGGGTTTTCTCCGTATTGAAAGTCGTTGATGCTGAAGTTAAAGTAGTTATTCAGAAAGTATGTGATCGGTTGCCAGTTTGTAACGCCTGAGTTGATAAGTCGCCGAGTGTGTGCAGTGTGTGCTCGAAGTATAGCCGTGTCGCTGTTGTGTAGCCGAAGTGTGAAGAGTGGTATCGCGGATATTAGAATGACTGCTTGATGATGATGATGTTAACGAGATATACACGCGGTTGTTGTCGACTCGAAGATAATGAAGAGCGCGAGAACTCGTGGACGATGCGGTTAACTGCCGCTAGAGGACGATGAAGTATCGAGCGACTGTACTGCTTTTTATATGATATGTATGATGCAATATTCAATGAGTGGGGGAGAATAAGTGTGTCAATTCGTATCGATCAGAAGAAATGGCATTAGTCACCGGCTGAGTGTGCAGTAAATGCCGAATTTAGTTGGAATTTAATTGCAGTTGCCTCGTGTATATTTGAGCGTATTTGCGGTTTGGATTCTAGAGAAATTACTTCTTTTGTTGACTGATATGTGGGCGAAGTCCTCACAAAGTATCCCATGTCATGATTTTATCCGAATCTATAGTCAAAGCTTATCGACTGTTTTCATTCTATAGTCGAGCCAGAAGTGATTAACGCTTGAACAATGCTTGAGCAATGCTTGGAAATGTCAAAAGCGTCACTCCTCTGCCTCGTAGTGCTTACGGAGTATTTTCATACGACTGGCCAACAAAAAAAGAGTGTGATATGATCAGGATGTGGAAAAGTGCAGTATTGTTAGAATCGGAATTGTATAGCGGAACTAACCACTGGGTGCAGTTTTGAAATCCCATTTTGCTATCCAAATAGCAATTTTACTTTCCCCTCATGATCTGGGAAGCCAACTAGAGTTGTCAACTACAACGGGCAAACCCTTCACCTCAGGAAGTTTTAACTAAATATATCGTTCTGTCTCCCGTGAGGTGAGCGCAGAAGAATTAGTCCACAGACAAAACAGAAGAATTAGTCCATAGACAAAACAGTCCACCGTTACGCTCCGCCACCTGCTCGTTAGAGGCCAACGCCTTACGGCGAGACACCGCGAAAGGTAATCAGGGGGCAGCCTCGCCCCCTGACTACCAGTTTTGGCAGGATATCTCCGTCTCGAATTAACCTTCAGGATACCTCCGTCCTCCCGACTGGCTACGGGTCCGAAGACGCTTACGCGACCTCTACCTGTTGTATTACAGCGGTAATTCAGTTAGAATTTATCGCGGACCTGGCCGTACTTTGCCCGTAGTGCCACACGGGATCGAGTGGCGATCTGGGAAGCCATTGAAATAAGAAGAGCCCTCAACTTCAATAGAGACGACGGTTTACGTGGAACCGTCCTTAATATGTCCTCAATACCCATAGCCGAGCGCAACAGTGAGTGTTGCGGGCACGGAGTTTTTTTTAATTCGCGCGCGCTAAACCCGCCGCCTGAACACCGTTACAATCTGCGATATAACAGCAGCAGTTTGCTGCCTACCGGCAAAACAACGGATGATGATTGACAGTATTTCAGTCTACCCTGGACAACGGCGGTTGCAACATCGCCGAAACCTCGGGAGCCACAAACTTTATGCATTTATAATATCAAATAACCGCGATAGTCTTCGATCTCATAGAGCTACTATTATTGTATAAATCAGCCTGATGGCTCTCCGAACCGTATTCTCTTATTCCTCATATTGTAAAAGTTACGAGTCATTAGATTTTTACGATTGATTACGAATCCATTAATTACATATTAGTTTGCTAATACTTACTTTACAAGATTTTAGAAAATTAGCTGAAATTCGCTACAAAATACTAATATTATTTTTTCAATCTTTCAGTTCGGCGACATTGCAGAAATACGTGAACACAGATTTAACTAACGACGCATTTCCGCTAAATTCGAATAAGTCAATTAATGTTATCTTTAAATCAAGCCGAAAAGGAGCTAATACTACAGTGCAATGCAGGTAAATATTAATGTAAATAACAACTTAACGTTTGTTAACACGCTTTTATTAGGTCGACCTGTATGTAACTATGTAATGGAATCCAAGGTAATTAATTTAACCATCTTCCAAGGATCGTAGCGTCATGAAAATTGGCAGCTGTATGTAGTTCTGATGACAATACAATAATATGGTACTGTCGAACTAATCTGATGATGGAATCGGAAGATATGAACTGGAACTTCATGATGGAACATCGTATCATAGCTGTGTTTGGGCTTGTTAGAAAAGTCTTGGAATGAACTTTGACCACGATTAGGTTTCAAGGTCTGATGATGAAGCCGGAAGATAGGCACTGGCAATCCATGATGGAATATCCTATCATAGCCCAAAAGCGTGTTTTTAGTGTTTTTTTCTAAACTATTAATTATTAAATAAATCGACGAGCTCATCGTGTTGCA
Source organism: Micropterix aruncella (assembly GCA_944548615.1). Taxonomy (NCBI): domain Eukaryota; kingdom Metazoa; phylum Arthropoda; class Insecta; order Lepidoptera; family Micropterigidae; genus Micropterix; species Micropterix aruncella. The sequence goes on from CALYMY010000266.1 coordinate 11,781, forward strand.
GCAATGTTTTGCAGCTAAACTTAGCCTAATGGAGAAATGCATTTTGCAGTAAAAATAAGCTAAAACTATTAATAAAATCAATTATAATGGCAACTCGTATCGACTGTGTCTAACATTTAAATCCAGCAGAAGTTGAAAAATTATAATTTAAAAGCAATATATAAATCTATAATGACGCAAGGAAGAGGGAGGGAGATGGGAAATTTATAAGTTTCAGCAATACGGTCTCCGAAATTGTTAACATATTGGCACGAGATCAGTGAAGACAAGGCAGCACAAATCACAGTCCAGCAGATTGCACCTCTACAGGAGGAATTAGTGTAGAGCTGAACGATAATGAGCTGTGGTGGCATGGTCAACATTGACATATAGCACAGGGATCATGAAAGCAAATACTGTCACGAGTTTGAGACTGTAGGAATGGAAAGACCTATCAAGGATTTAACTACTGTGATCCAACTAGAGCAGAATTTAATGAGGAGAAGTGTTTTGACGTTGATTAAAATGTTACGTTTGTTATGTATACTAATATTATAAAGAAGTAACGTTTGTGAGGTTGTAGGGAGTCATCTCTGGATCTACTGAACCGATTTTGAAAATTCTTTTACCAATAGAAAGTTACGTTATTTGTCAGTATCATATGTTATATATTAATCCGAAAAATGAAAAGACTTTTTCGTGGTAGTCGGATTTGCAAAGTAAGTCGAAGAAATAACGGTCAAACGAAAACGTTTCTAACTAACGCTCCCCTAACGATGAGATATATATGATTAGGTTCTAGAGAAAAGTTGTAGAGCTTGATAATGCCTACATAAAAGTCAGCGACAGCATATGTTCAACTTTTATATTTAAGTCACAAAAAGTAGTATTTTATATTAAAAAAATAATTTAAATCGTTATGTCATGTTTATTTGTCATATTATCAACAATTATGAATTCTTATCAAAATAAGTAAATTTATCGTCTCAAGTGTTTAAAACAAAATACTTTTCCCTATTGCTGCATATAATTTCCCTTATACTGCATAAATGATTAAAGAGATAAGACACTCACAAGAAGACACACACAAATAACGGTAATATAGTCAAATTGGCATGCAAATACATATGGAGTAAAAATATAACCCTTCTTTTGGCAGTCAGGAAATAAATCATAGCACTCAGTACTAACCGAACCACACTCATGATTTCATCACAAGTAATAAGTTTTACCGCCCAACGAAGTGGGCACGGGCCAGCTAGTCTTACTATAAACGGTTTGTACATTCAAAAGCATTGAAAATAGAAGTAAAGTCGCTAGGAAGTAAATGCGCTGCTGCAGACATGCATTAAAGAAACACAGAAAAACCATTTTAAAGAAAAGATCAAGCAGATAAAATCTACCAAGTGGATCCAACAAAAGATTTCGTTTCCCACTCTAAGCCCGTTTTTTTAAGAGAGCAGTATCATTAGGGTGGGTGTTTGGATTTTGAAGCTCAAATGAGTTATTACAGGCGTCATCCTGTAATACTGCCTACTGAAGGTCATTTCACTAGTTGAATAATATCGGATTCTAACCTTAAAGCGCTACATGCAGGACCACAGCTGATGCTAATTTGTTTAGATCTAAACTGGATTATAGGAGCTAGAAAACTGGTATCGAAACTATCGATCGTGTACACAATGTGTCAGATAGTCGAGACAAAAGAACAATCAATTCATGCAGGACAACTGCCAAAACATCGTATAAATCTACCAGCATGTCCCAGAGAAGGTGATCAACACTCCTCCCTGTGGACACCCCTACTTTGAGACACCTTGACTTACATATGTGTCATCGGATATTATGCAGACTTCTCTGGTTTGCAGCATATTTTTGATCCAACCAATCACAGTACAGTTTACTACATACGATCGCAGTGCTCTCAGTGCCGATCGAATGCTCCCTCGATGTCTATAAAGACTCTTTGAGTTGACATTTCAGTTCTAGTGACATTCTGATTTTGTTATGCACTGTGTAATCCCGATTCTGTCGATTTGCATGGAAGATATATTGATATATCGATTTTCTGGTATTGAATATTCTCTTATGCTGTCACAAAGCCTTTCTAGTGTCTTCAATAGAAAAGATGTGAGGCCCATTGGCCTAAATGATTCCAGTGATCGACGAGTATAGTCGATCTTTCTGGGTTTTGGTACTTACTTTGAATTCCCTCATTGCAACAGGTATGTAGTGGATATCCGCGGACTTATTATTTATTTAAGTAATTCAAGAATAATTTAAAACAATTTTATCTTAGGAACTATGCATTAAATATTTTAAACATTGAATAAATAGCAGAAAATGAATACATAGCAAAGTCCAGTGACAACGCCACCTAACTAGGCCGGAACCTGTTCTAAGGTGAACGTTTAATTTTGTGCGTGCTTGTTCATAATTGTGATTATTACAAAAACAAAATATTTTTGTAACAAAAAAAATAAAAAAAAAATAAAAAATTGTCGTAATAAAATAATTATTTGATCACAAAAGAATAAACATGCAACAACTACCTTAAAAACTAATAAATACTTAAAATTAGGAGTAGAAAATAAACATGTAACTAAGATTAAGAATATATATACACATATATACATACATACATACACATACAGATATATTTAAAAATAATAATATTAAATACAATAATAAAAAGTAATTTTAATATGATATAAAATATAGTATAACATAAAATTCTAAATATTAATGTGTTCGAATTAATACATTAATATATAATGTCCAATATTTTTGTGATTTTTTGTCGTCCCTCTTTTATAAGCCATTTTGTAAGTAGCCTTTTAAAGTGGGTCTTATTTTGCGTCGATTTTATATCACCAGGAAGAGCATTGAAAAACCTTGGGGCTATGAATGTATAGGAGCGCTGACCAAAAGCAGTATTCCTTCTGGGTACTATTATATTGCGGTCTTTGGAATACCTCGTTCTTATGGTACTTTGAGAAAAAATATTTATTTGGTCAAACTTAGTATAGGAGAGTGTGGCTTTTAAATATAGTTGCTTGGTATCCAACACATTATACTCCTTGAAAAGATCTTCCGAAGGATATCGATACGGCTTTCGCATGAGAATCTTTAAAATCGACTTTTGTGCAATATCTAAGGGGTAAAGAATGGTCTTAGAACAACCGCCCCATCCTATCACCCCGTAGCTCAAGATACTTTCACACAATGCATAATAAACGCTTTTTAGAGTTCTCGGGTCTAAAATATTTCTTACCTCTTTGAAGGTATATCCCAGTTTACGAACTTTAGATGCTAATAAATCTATATGTTCTTGCCATCTTAGTTTGTTATCTACGGTGATGCCTAGATATTTTGTCGATTCCACTCTTTCTAAAGTATGACAGCTGCAACCAATTTGTCTATTACATGTATGAATAATGACGCTGTGCTCCGATGGGGGTTGGCCTTTAATATTAATACTAAAGGTAATTAATTTTGTTTTTTCTATATTTAGACTAAGCAGCGAGTTATCCAACCAATTCCTAACTATATGCATGCCTCTGTTGGCTTTATCAAAGGTCGTTTTCCAGTCTTCACCTTCGAATATAATTGCAGTGTCGTCGGCAAAAGATATGGTTTTCCCTACTAGGTCACATAGGTTATTAATATAAATTAGAAATAGAATAGGCCCGAGCACACTCCCTTGAGGTACCCCAAACGATATATCGACAGGATTACTGACAGTATTATGTATAGCCGTGATTTGCGTTCTATTTGACAGATAGCTCTTGAACCAATCTAGAGCGACTGCTACACAACCAATGTCTCTTAGTCTTAGTAATAGTTTCTCATGCGAAACCGTATCGAAAGCCTTAGCGAGATCTAAAAATATGGCTAAACACTTGTTGCCTTTGTCCAGGATATTAGTAATTGTATTTGTCACATTTGCAATGGCATCCGTAGTCCCCATTCCCTCTCTGAAACCGAATTGATTGTTTGACAAAATGTTGTTTTCGTTCAGGTATTTCAAAAACCTAATTTTCACTATTTTTTCTATTATCTTCGATAATGTGCTAAGGATTGAAATAGGCCTATAGTTGGAAATATCCTGCTTGTTTCCACTTTTAAATATTGGAACAATTTTTGCACATTTTAAATTGTCAGGAAATATCCCCTCTCTAAAACTGGCGTTTATAATATGTGCTATGGGCTCACTTAACTCATTTTTTGATGTTTTGAATAAACCTGCATTCAGATTATCGATACCTGCAGAAGAATTATTTTTTAAAGAGGTTATTATACTAGAGGTTTTAAAGAGGTTATTATACTTACATTGTCATGCCAGGCGCCTCCAGGACGGCTTAGGATTGTTTCACGCGTATATAGGATTCGGAGTTGATTGCACAGGTTACATAAGTACCAAATTGTTAACATGAAGATATTGATAGTCTTACAAGGGCTGCGTGTGCCTTTTCATTTGTTTTATGTTTAAGCTGTTACAGATTTACCAGGTCAGGGTTTCATAGCCGCTTCCCAATATAAAAATGCAGCAAATTACTTTTTAATAAATAAATAAATAAAATTACAATAACACTATCATTCTTCTCTTCCCTAAACATGTCTATTAGGGTATTTATTCCTTTTTAGAGCAGTAAGAGTACCTCGAACAGGAGAACTAGGATGGGAGCTACATGTACCATCGGATTACGCTGTGCAGCTTTACAATGTTCTAAAATCCGAGAAAGACGTAACAGTTGGTGGCTGGAGAGCATTTACATCTCTGGGCGCAGAGAAAGGTATAAATATCCTTTTGATATACTTTTATATTTATAAAATTATCCTTTAATAGTAACACGTTTTTTCAACAAAAGAGAATAAGAAATGATACATTTTTAATGCGATTTGTGAGAATTTATATCTTATATTGGGTGATAGTATACTTGATAGTAAAACTTAGTGACTAATTTTTTTAACTTTTTTACTATTCCTTTTCATTTTTCAATATTTTTTGTATCGATTGCAATTAATGCAATGAATAATCCGTAATATTAACAATAGATTAATTGCAATTAATAACCTGTCACTGTTGGCTGGATTATTGCGGATTTGGTCTTGAGCTTTGATCTGACGGTCTGCTCCTATTTTTATTCACTAAAGGGCAATTGCCCAGCGGAAGACTGGTTCTGGACAAGTTTGTCGACGATTTTCTCGACGAGTTATCGCGGAGCATCACGGTCACAATTAAGAAAGTCCCCGGCGGTGGACTTGCTCTGTGAGATCGGACTTCCGCAGATAGTAGAGTAGCTCTGTAAGACCTCGACCTTGCATACCAGACAACTTGGGTTATCGACTACAACGGGCGAGCCCGTCACCTCAGGAAGTTTTAACGATTAGTCGTTCTATCTCCCTGGAGTGAACGTAGAAGACTTGGGACAAGACAGTCCACCATCTAGCTACGTCACAAGCCCGTAAGAGCCCAACGCCTTAACCGCGAGATAGCCAGGAATGTTACCTGGCGGGCCGACACTCGCGCCCTTACTTCCAATTGTGACCAGATTACTCCGGTCTCTCGATTGGTTCCGAGTTCGAGGTCGCTTGCACGGTCCTCTCCCTTACGAAGCGGTGAAACGGTGTGTACCGAATCTATCGCGGACCACAGCGTCCTTTGCCCGGCTGTTCACCCAGGATCGGATGGCCGATGGTCGTTTCAAGAGCAGTCGCCGTAAGGTCCGCAACCACCCCCGCTCTATAGGAAACAGTACTGCTTCCAGACTCCCCCGACTGTTAGTCAGAGTGCATAGTCGATTGGCTTACGCCGCACGGTGCGCAGACCGTCCAGGAGTGCCAGAAGTTTGATTCCCAGGGGAAACTGACCAAGGCCAGAGTTCTACCCAGGCTCGCACTTCATGCGTGTAGGCCGTCGGATGGGTGTTGACCCGTGAGTGTGACCAACCCTGAACAGAATGGGTCTTCGTGGCCAAGTCAGCAAGGGCCCATTAACTCCCAAAGTGCATACCAGACAAAGTCTTCAGTTACTGGCTCTTAATGGTTTCGTGCAGTTTGGGTGGTGTTGGCCAAACTCTATACCATCTGGCCTGCCCAACTCACGGTTCAACACTTATCTGGTAGCCTCCTCGAAGAGGGGCTTAACATATCAGGGCTGCTGTGACCTCTTCCTGCGGCTGTAACCTGCAGTCGGAGGAGGATCAGAAGTGTGGATTCGGGGAAACAACACGGGTGAAACTAAGCGGTTTGCATATTAGGCTGTGTCAGCCAGCTTACTCGATCCGGCGAATAACCGGGGAAACGGATGTTTGGAAACTAATGTCTGGAAACTGATGTCTGGAAACTGATGTTTCTTAAAGAGTGGGGGTAGCTGTTGACTTGGCGTCACCTATCCTTAGAATCCTCGATAATTTCTATATGAATTACCGCTAATATCAGGTAGAGGCCGCGCAAATGACCTCGAATCCATGACCAGACTGGAGGACGAAGAAATCCGGCCAAATCTGGTAGTAAGGGAGTGAGGTCGGACCGCTGGTTCACTTCCCAGTGCCTCGCGGAAAGGCGTTGGACTTTTGAGGGCTTGTTGGCGTAGTTAGACGGTGGACTGCGTTGTCCTTATGTCTCTGCGTTTTATCCATGGGAGAAAGAATGATCTCATATCGTTATAACGTCCTGAAGTGGCGGGTTCGCCCCTAGTATTTGAAAACTCGTAAGTCTCGTATTAACTGGGACTTTCGCAGATAGCAGAAGCTCTGAAAGACCCCGAATTGACACCCCAGGCGAAGTGGTGGGCCAAACCAACTGTCCGGGCAGATGCTGTCAAACACAGACAGACGAGCCGTCCGGTTGAATAACGCGGCAGCGGCCACAAACAAGTTTTGGGAAAATACGCTCACAAACCCGTCCGCACCTCAGTCTCTTCTGTGGACGAGTTGTAACGGCCCTTAAGTACCGTCAAATGCAATCAACAAATGCATTGATTTCCAGTGAAATACACTGAAACAAATTCAGCTATTTTGCTACCTCGTGCAGCGATGAATCAGCACGATGAAACAATTTTTTTACTCGGAATATTTTGGATTGCATCATATATCGGCCTATATAAACCCGCGAAAAGGCAACCAAAGTATCATTCCTCGAGTGATCACCTCCCCCGAGGTTGCTACGGCATACTCGGTACCCCTCTCACAAGGTCGCTCAACGAGTCCGGCTCCTTGGTTTCCTTTTCCGCCCTTTTCTGATCGAGAAGCATCAGTCTGCATCCCCACAGACTCGAGCAGTGCCCACAGTACGAGATACTAGGAGCACAAGTAAAATCCTTATCCTCACATCCTCGTAAATTCATTCATTCCGCGAGTCACTTCATCCCCGTCAATATTACCTATTCTGGAAGCGTTACAACTGGCAATATCGAACTCCCATTATATTCAATAAATACCTTCTGATTCACTCAAAATCGCCTTTTAATACGGAGATAACCCGCAAGTTGACACCACCACCTCACACCGCACAACCTGGAGTCTAGTGAAGGGTGGTCCCTCACAGAGTAAAGGTGATTTTGGGGTAATTTAAAAGTCCTTCGTAATCCGGCACCACATACCCACCTTTGGAGCCATGGCTACGACAGAAGGTTACTATAATTCGGACCCACTTCACTGAAATCGCGCTTGTTTGTTTGTTTCTATTCTTTATTGTGACATTTCACAAAGGGCTGGTGTGTGGTTCTGACGTCGACGTTTGGTGGATCCGCTCGTAGACCGCCGATGTACTGTTTCAGCTCTTAGCCGACGATATGATGGAATCCGGCTTTTTCAGATTCCTATCTTACCGCGCCTGTCCACACACATAAATTCCAGTCGCGGTGTTAATGGCCTACATACAGACTTAACTCCTCTCCTCGCGGAGTAAAAATTCAGCTGTCCCATTCGCGCGCGACCTTTTCGCGCGCAAAATCGACGACCTTGATAAAAACGACCATAACTTGTAAACCACTATACGGATCATAAAAAGAAGAACTGTAAAATGATCGCATTGAAATTTGACATATAAAACATTATAACCTTATCTCGTAAATCAATTAAGATAATAATGGCGACAAATTACAAAACGCAAACGGCCTCCATCGTGTCGTCATCACTGGACCAAGTGGACGCCTGTCATTCCAGTGTATTAAAACTTGCATCCCCAAAAGGACGCCTGTCATTTGTCGGGTTAACCCTCCGGGTTGTAAGGCCAAAGGTGACGTCGGGCGGCGTTATCGAAATCCTCGTCTTCGAGCACTCGGTGCTGTTCTGCAGTCGGGTGGTCGTCTCTCCAGTCGGTGCTCCAAAGGTTCGGGTCGCTTGTGAACATCGCTCGGGTCGTGTCTAATCTGCTGTAGGTTGTATCTCCTTGGATATGCACTCGAGGTTTTTTGATAATAAAAAATACTACTCTTTGATGATTATGAAAAGGCTTTTAAGCCATTAAAGTGTTTATTTCCTTTAAAATGTAATTTATTTCACTATTTACGATTTTACACTAGTTTAGGAAATATAAATTAGACTCGTATATTATCGGGTCTTTATACGGTTTTTAGGATATTTTCTATGAAATACCAGAGAACTTCTTTGATACACTCAACTCGTCGGATATATGCTTGACACAAATACATAAGAAAATTACAAGAGAAATCACAATAAAATAATGTTTCACAAATAATATTTCTTACACAAATTCGTCCGGCGGTTGATGGCACTTTTTACTTGATGACACTCGAAGATAGTTCTAATGCTCAAACAGTTCTACGTTCAAATTCGTTCTAATGCAAAGCAAGTTCAAATTGGTTCTAATGCAAAGCAAGTTCAAATTGGTTCTAATGCAAAGCAAGTTCAAATTGGTTCTGCCGATATCGGCGGGCGACCTCCCTTATATAGGTCTGGCCGCCGCGGCCGGACCGAGTGGTGGGGCGGTTTGCACCCCGCTCCGCACGCGGTTGCCGGCCGACGGATTGTTGTATGTCGTTTAGTAAAGCTAATATAGTATAATGTTGCATTCTATTTTCCTAAAGTTAAGAGTGTACATACGAACTTATATTAACTTATGATTATTTTACATATATATTTTAATAATCATATCTTATAGCTATGTCCTATTTAGGTTGAATTTAAATAATTTCGCCAGTTATTGGCCGATTTTGTTCGGACTTAGAGTAAAAATTAAATTAAATTATTCTAAACATTTAGACATTTTTATGGCAGCAATTTTGTGGATTTCTAGTGATCCAATATCTAAGCTGGCGCTTTCAAAATATGAGTCATTCGTTAGTACCTACCTGGCTCGAGGGTTGGGTCGATTTTACGGTCGGCGACGGGGTGGCTTAATCCTTTTTTTGGGTGGTGCATATCGGGTAAGTTTTATTGCCCTTTCAAATGCACGTGCCGGGATATTTCCGACGTTTTCCTTTGTTCCCGAGCGAGGGTTGCTTTTGTGTTGAAGTATTATTTCGAAATTTTAGCGTTTCGCTTGTAAAGTTTCCACTTTTAGTTTAAAATATCCATTAGTCCCCGCTTTTAGTGGAGCTAATCCGGGTATACCGATATTGTTTGCATAGTGCATTTACTGCCATAAATAATATTTTTTGGTTGGGGATTTTGATGCGCTCGGAATTTTAGGCATGACGACACAATATTGTTGTGATGTTTATCATCATCATGCCTGCCCGATACTTCATCTTTCTTCCCACAACAGCTGGTTTATTATCATATCATGTGTGTAAGTGTGTGTCTTGATACTGCATTCGATCGACAGAATTCAAATGCAATTCCGTTCATTTCATCCAAACGGTAAATGGTGACCCAGTCGGAAATAGAACCCGGAACCTTACAATGTAAGATCAGGTGACCTAACCACAAAGCCACTAAAACGTCGCTACTCCCCTTTACCATCATTCTGATTAAACAACCACTCTACATTTTGTTTGTTCCAAAAAAGGTTACCATCTGTGGAATAGCGACATGACAGTGAGCGAAAACCCTATAGAAGCGAATCTCGAAAGCGTGTGCAGAGAGCATGGATACTATATTGGAAAAGAGCATGTTGAGAAGGCCAAGAAGGTAGGCGTCGCCAAGAAGTATGCATTCTTCACAATTGATGAACGCGTGAGTATTTACAAAAGTGTCGCGAATGAAATCTGAATCTATAGTCGAGTATCGTTTGTGTACTTAAGTAATATTCAGTACCTACTAAAGTATTACCTGGGTATATACGTAATTATTGGAGAGATACGCGAGAACCTGAAGAACCTGGAGAGATACGTAAGTATTTAATGTGTTTGATAGAAGACAAATGCCACCTAACTGCTAAGTATGGTTTAAGTATTCGGGATTTTATTCGCATCGAGATGCAATACTGCCAAACGTATTGGCCATTAAATATGGAATATCATTATTTCATAAAGCGCTTGAAAATAAACTACCACATTTTTATAAATCGGATAAAAACGAATTTACCGCGTGAAATTTGTAGCACCCGACGTTTCGGAGACGTTGCAGCCGCCGTTGTCCAGGGTAACCTGAAAGAGCTGTCAATCCGTTGTTTTGCGGGTAGGCCGCATACCGCTGCCGCCACTGCGTAGGTTATAACGATGGTGGGGGGCCTGGCTCGGAGCGCGCGAATTTCGAAAATCCGTCTTGCACACAACACTCTCTATATCCTGTCTTACGTCCTTGCGTTCGGCGTTCGGCTGCTGGAACATTTTAAGAAGAGGGTTCCACGTAGAAGAGAGTTTGTAACCGTCGTATCTATTAAAGTTCATGGTTCTTCTTATTTCAATGGCTTCCCGGATCATGCGAGGAAAGTAGAATTGTCACTTGGATAGCACAATGGTATTTTGAAACTGCATCCAGTTGTTACTTCCGCTATCCAATATATGTTCGCAGATCGCCGATTTTTCTCGCTGAACGTTTTTAACAGCTTTGATGTGTTCTGTCAGTCGCTTGGCTATGGCCCGTTTCGTTTGTCCAAAGTAGGCTAAACCGTAGCTGCATTCGATTTTATACACACCCGGGGTTTGCAGTGGTATCACATCCTGGCAGTGGTATTACATAAACGCCGAACGCAAGGACGTAAGACAGGATATAGTGAGTGTAGTGTGCAAGATGGATTTTCGACATTCGTGCGCTCCGAGCCCGGCCCCCCACCACGGTTATAACCTATCAATCAATCAATCAAATAATTTATTGTCCTAAAAACTAATACATAGTTGTATAGACAGTTGTATTATATTTACATTTGGCCGTGATATGATTGAATTCATCATTAATGATCAAATACTTCTATTTATAATCAAAACTTAAAAGGTTACTCGTAAGAATAAAGAAGGTATTATTGTAGAATTAAATCGAGTCTCACCATTTAGTTTACCAGATAAAAAACACAGAGTAATTCTTTAAAATACCGATAAAAATACGTTTTTTTAGTATAAAATTAATAAACGTAATGTCAAAAATAGCAAAAAAAAATGTGACGATTGACAAAAAGTAAAATAAAATGTCTTAGTGATTATATTGCAAATAAAAATAGTCAAGGTATAATTAATATGTGCCTACCTAATAATATAAATAGTCAATACATTTTAGTCAAATTGAAATTCGTTTAAAAACCTAAAACAGAAAGAGGTATAGTCGAGATGCATACAGTTTTTAGAGATCGTTAATGTCGTACAATTCTCTTTCAACGAGATATAATTTGAGTTTATTTTTAAATTGGAGCATTTTTCCTTCGCGGAATATTTTTTTGATACTAGAGGGTAGCTTATTGTAGCATATAATTCCGACGTAGTTCGGATCCCTTTTGAAAAGTTCTGGATTTGGACGAGGAAGAATCAGATTATTTCTCCCCCTGGTAAATTTTAAAAATATTATAGTTACCTAAGTACTCAGGATATATAAAGTTACGGACGAAAACATATTAGCTATCCGGGGAGGGGGGGGGGGGGAATCATATGAAACGATCGTTGGCTACTTGCCGGGAAAGTCTTAGGGTGACTGAACCGAAGATTTTGATTTATATACGCCATTTTTCCCCTATTACTAACGTGCTCATATAATTTTTATTATAAGTTGTTTAAGCGTTGAAAACTGTTCATATGTTAGTAAATTAGTTTTGTGTAAATAGATTTCGCAAATACTTTATTATGGTATCCATCAGATTACCCGATAAACTGCCATAAAAAATATATTTAAGAGCGATGAAAGAGCATTGCAGGATACATTTTAAATTAAAATATTAATCATTTCCAGAAAGCGCTCCTCGGATTCGAAACCATCTACAGAAACGGCGAAGTGGCTGGCTACTTGAGGAGAGGCGACTATGGATTCTACCTTAATAAGCCGATAGGCACCGGATACATCAGGAACACGGAGTCCACAACAGAAATAGTCACAGACGACTATCTTCTCAGCGGATACTATGAAATAGAAATTATGGGAGTCAAACACAAAGCCACCATCCATGCAAAATCCCCTTTCGACCCAGATGGTAAAAGGGTATTTGGGATATACGAATAAGTAAATTGAAAACATGAATAAAAGTACTTTATTGATTATTTATTAACACGCTTTTATTAGGTCGACCTGTATGTAACTAACTATGTAATGGAATCTAAGGTAACTAATTTAACCATCTTCCAATGATCGTAGCGTCATGAAAATTGGCAGCTGTATATAGTTCCGATGACAATACAATAATGTGGTACTGTCGAACTGATCTGATGATGGAGTCGGAAGATATGAACTGGAACTTCATGATGGAACATCGTATCATAGCTGTGTTTGGACTTGTTAGAAAAGTCTCGGAATGAACTTTGACCACGATTAGGTTTCAAGGGCTGATGATGAAGCCGGAAGATAGGCACTGGCATTCCATGATGGAATATCGTATCATAGCCGTGTTTGGACTTGTTAGAAAGGTCTTGTAATGAACTTTGACCACGATTAAGTTTCAAGGTCTGATGATGAAGCCGGAAGACAGGAACTGCCATTCTATGATAGAATATTTTTTGGTTTTTACGTGCATTTATAAAAGCGTGTTTTTAGTATTTTCTTTAACTATTAATTTATTATAATTATCATTGATTATTCGTGACATGCGATTGCTCAACTACATAACTAGAGCAGTCAACTACAACGGGCGAACCCGTTACTGTCATATTCCATACATAATGGCATACATGGGCCTTTCAAAACAAAAATATTTCGTAAATACCTCATATATAACTTGTTGAATTCAAAGACTCAACAAGGACCCTCCCTTATTGGAAAACCTTATGTATATAAGTATATCTATGGTTACTATCCGAGATGAAATAAATGATTATTGATTATCGATTAAAATCTTGGGTAAACAACTATTTCGTCAGTAAGCTTAAAAGTTGATAATGATAACAGAGTTCATAGAGAAAAATCGTCATACCGGATTATCAACAAAATAAATAATAATTAACTTGATTATTTGGAACAAACTTCTTATCGCTTGGTTAATGGACGCAAGCGACAGCGACAACTTGCAAACAAAGACGAATATCAGTTGCAAAACATCGCTGTAGAGGCTAATTGAATATTATAATAGATTATTATGATTTTATCATGCAACAAAGAACATTACATTACATTACAAGAAACGTTACACTGTTTTTTTTAAAATTCACAATTGGCGGACTTTTAACTTGAGTGATATGTTACAGTCGACTACTTGATAATTTAATTTTTACTTGCAAACTTACAGTAGACATGGAATCATTGATATATGGTTTTAGATTGTTCAGCGTTATAGTACGTTTTGTAAATCCTACTGCTGCGGCGACATGCAGGTGGCGCCGATAGTATTGTACGGCGAAACTAATAGCAATTAATTTGGCAATCTCTAATTACACTGATAATGAATGGTTTGTATAAACGCTTGATTGTGATTATAATAATAACTTTTAATTATTTGTGCCATCTATAGTATTTATATATTAAGATTAAGATTGAAGTACCTATCTTCTTTCATTTCATTGTGCATTGGAGGTTTTTTATTTTTATTTCGATTCAATGGCTCGTTGATAACTAACGCAGCCTAATAATGTCATATTTTAAATGTTGGAAACGTACGAAATTTTGAATTATTTCGAAACGTCATCCTCCATTTATGAAACGGCCTTTGCCGATGTGATCAAAGTGTTTTATTTTAGTTTTTTCGCTTTAATTAGCCTCAATTGGAGGCATTTTGTGTTGCAAAAAGGAAAAAGCTCGATTTTTGAGATATATGGATGATGAGTGATCGTTCGTCGACGGTAAAGGGACCTATAAACTAACATGCACAATCGAAAGTCGTGCACATCCGTAAGTATATCTCATTCAAACATAAGCGTTTCCCAATCAAAGCTGGGATTTCCTTCGCTGCTATTCAAGTAGCGTTTACTAATTTTATTTTACTGCGAATCATCATCCTATGAACGGATTATTTACAAAACCTTATCATATATATATATATATATATATATATATATATATATATATATATATATATATATATATATATATATATATATATATATATATATATATATATATATATATATATATATATATATATATATATATTGAAATATTTGATAGTTTTGTGTATATATTCTTTTTAGAATTGATCAATAAGATGATTATAAAGTAAATAATTATAAAAGCCACTTACATCGTGACGAAGGATTCCCTTGATCGGATTCGGGAATGCTTTAGGTCCCGAATCCGATCAAGGGAATCCTTCGTCACGATGTAAGTGGCTTTTATAATTATTTACTTTATAATCATCTTATTGATCATATATATATATATATATATATATATATATATATATATATATATATATATATATATATATATATATATATATATATATATATATATATATATAAATATATATATATATATATATATATATATATATATATATATATATATATATATATATATATATATATATATATTAGTGATGGGCGTGATTCTCAATTTTAAATCACGCAACGATCACGTTACTGGTATTTTATCACGCGTGATAATAACTGCTACTCGTGATTTTCGTGATTGTACTGAAATGTACTGTGAAACGTTAAGTACCAAAGTTTTGTCAATGTGATAACTGATAACAGAAACGCGCATTATATTTGCTTTATATTTATTAGTAATTAGAAGAATTAAAATTCAGAAAGATTAACTCTTTCGCTCTTTTGGCGCTAAGCCGAGTTCGTCTTTCTGAAATAATGTAGCCAGCTTTCGAAAAAACCATTTCCACAAGGCACGCTTGTCGCTACTACATGCGGCGACGGCTCATTCATAAACGTACGAAATGAACGCGCCACTCATCGTCTAGCCGGCGCGGGCGTTCGCAAGAACGAACGGCCGATCACTGACATTCACTGATCGGTCGCGTTCGTAGCCAACGACGATATGCAATAACTGACTCATTCGTGAACGTACGAAATGAACGCGCTAAGAATGAACGAAACCAAGTGAACGGTTCAATTCGGCGCTCACCGCTCATCGTTCAGTGACGCGGTCGTTCACGACGTTCACCAGAACGGCCAATCACTGATTAGTGATCGGTCGCGTCGTAGCGGCGCCGAGCGATGGCAACGCGGTGCCGTGATTCAAATAGCATGTTCTTTCAAATTCTCGTAACGCGTTCTTCGTGATTGCAAATATCACACGTTATTGTTATTGCTATTCGTGATCACACCCATCACTAATATATATATATATATATATATATATATATATATATATATATATATATATATATATATATATATATATATATATATATATATATATATATATATATATATATATATATATATATATATATATATATATATATATATATATATATATATATATATATATATATATATATATATATATATATATATATATATATATATATATATATATATATATATATATATATATATATAGGCTATTTACATCACAGAAATAACACAGAAAGATAAAATGCTATCCATTATTCTATCTGAACATTAAAATGCGTAATTATTACGTTTTGAAACCTGTATACCAAACTTAAAAACGACATATTTTTGTAAATAATAATGTATTTTTATGTAATAATAATTAGAGTAAAAATTAAATAATAAAAATGTGTTTTTTATTATTTTTTTATTTAATTTCGAGAAAGCATAAGCTATTGAACATAAGATTATTGAATGTTTGGAACTATGAGTGCCATCTAAACTTTGCGTTTCGTAGTAAAATCCTAGCTGCCAAATCATGGTACTACGTTGAGCAATCGAAGAAGCTATACAATCAATGATATATTTATTAAAATTAAATTTAAATAAAACGTATACAAATAAATGCCAATAACTTACGGTTAAAATGACATACCATTTTCTATCATTTTTGCCCATGGAAGGATAAAGGAGAGAAACAGGTGAGGTATTCGGTTAGTGGTTGTGTGAAAGCAAATGTTTCTGCAGCAACATTTTGAAAGTGAGCGACGAAAGTATTATACATGCCTTTTCAGGCTTGGGAGCGTAGAGCTGATTCCATAATCGAGCAGAATTGACCGTAAAAGAGTAAGTGTAAACAGAAGAGTGATTCAGCGGGAACGCTAGTGTGTTATCCCGACTTGATCGACGTGGAAGATCGTGGCATCCCTAAGGGTGAAATTTCTCTTTGGTATAGGAGGGCGAAGTGGGGTTAGTGATGATGTTGTTGAGTAGCGACAACGTATGCAAATTTCATCAATCTCGAGTAAGAAGCCAGAGAAGTTTCTCGACAAGTTTCTAACGTGATGCAACTTTTGAACTTAAAGGCATACCAAAGGCAGATGTTTTGCAGTCACTCCAGCATATATAACAAACATCACCGTAGTCAGGTATTGGAGTTTATAGTGTTGATACACTATTTGTCCAACCAATATGTGGAGAATCACTGAAGCCATCTGAGGCTGTAAAAACCATGGAAAATGCGGCGACTATCTTGGTTTACTTGACTGCGGAGAAAATGTTCATTCATTAGAATGAGTAGCTTCTTGGCAGTTTTCGGTGTATTCACAGCCCAAATATTTCAGAATAGATCATAATCATGACTATCAAGCGCATGCATCTACACCCGCGCCATGACATCACAGGCGAACGTCATCCTGCGAGACAAATACATAAAAACATGATGTATCCTTTGTAGGCTCAATCATTTCCCACACATTTTTAGTCTTGTAGGCATTTGCGATTCAAATCTGATGGTATTTTTTCATATTACAAAGTTTTACCGGCCTCCACTGAAACGAGCGAATAGACAGTTTTTACGTTAAGGGGTCATGGAATACGTCGTGATGTCCTGGCTGATTCTGAACGCATAAAGGTGATAGACGACCCAAGACAGCACTTGCAAGAACCAAACCACAATCGCCTCAAATCGCAAAAGTCATTCCTGAGCCGCACACAACCGCTCCGAGGCAGTCAACCTTTGAACCAAATCACTCCATTGGAGGGCTTCACTTGGCGAGGACTTATAGGAGAGATAGAGATAAAACCTAGCGTAGTCTCAATAGGATCTAAGGAGGGTGGGTGTGACAAGTTGCTCGGCCTATCTCGCCCGCTGGGGCTACACAGATAATCCAATATGCTACTATAGATCGCTGCAGGATAAAGACCACCCCTATCCTGCACACAGTTGTCAAACAACAGTTGTCAACAGTTGTCTTGTACACCAGGAGCTACAAGAGGCGAACGACAACGCCATCCAAGCCGCATACTTTTGGAGAGACGTGTCCTAACCTAGCCTGGACACGTTAATGAACGAATATCTCCTAAGTGCACTCCTCATCAATTCATTTTATTAAAAATCTCTGTACGACTTTGAACTTCAGAGAAATTTCACTAAATTTTATAGATGGTATTATGGCTAAGGACTCATCTCAAAAATAGCCTCTTCTTCTTTGACTTCCTAGACCCTTTCCCATTTACTTGGGGTCGGCCTTCCTTGTCCTTCTCCTCTACTGAGCACGATGTTGTGCTGTATCGGCGTCGAGTAGAGCTTCTCTCAGGTCTTTTTAGAGCGTCGTCAACCAGGTGGCTGGTGGTCTTCCGCATAAGGAATAATCACGAAATTGTATTGTTTGCTGATGATACTTCTTTGACGTTTAAAATTAGTCGACAATTGTACAATTATGACGAAGTTAATAATGCACTCTCAAAAGTTGTCCATTGGTTTAATTAAATAACCTACTATTAAATGAAAAAAAAAAACCAAAGTGATTAAATTTTCTACACCTAATGTTAAGCAGGTACAAACCAATGTAGAAATACATGGAACTAGACTGGAGCCTGTTGCTTCAACTGTATTTCTAAGGATAACAATTGACTCCAAATTATTATGAGCCCACAAATTGAGAAAATGTCAGGAAAACTTAGCTCTGCGTCATACGCAGTTAAAACAATAAGGCGGCTGACTGATGTAGATACAGCAAGAACAGTATACTTTAGTTACTTTCATAGCATTATGTCCTATGGGATTTTTCTCTGGGGAAGCTGTGCGGACATCAAATATAACATCTTTATACTACAGAAACGTGCTGTAAGAGCTATATATAAACTTGGTCATCGGGTTTCACTTAGAGAAAAATTCAAAGAGATAAATCTTCTTACTATTGCATCACAACATATGTATATACGAAAATCTGTTATATGTCGACAAGAATATTGACAAGTTTTAAAAAAAAGCGACACTCATAATGTTAATACTAGACATAAGCATAACCTTGTTGTACGTGCTACTCGTCTCCACAAAATAAGCAATTCTTTTTTGGGACAATGTATACGTTTCTATAACAAACTTCCTCATACTATTAGAGAACTATCTGTAAATAAGTTTAAAGCTACCATCATAGCAAAATTATATGAAAAAGCATACTATACAATATCTGATTATGTAAGTGACAAAACGGCTTGGGAGTAAGGCTTAGACGCATCATAAGAACATAAATTAAAAATTATATTTAATTGTGTCTATATGAATAAAGAACATTTTGATTGATTTTGATTTTGAGCACGTTTCGTCGTTCACAGATCTAGGGCAAGCTTCACCATGTGATCATCTGGGTGTCGCTGGACGTGATAGTACTACCGTACGCGTCTTTCTTTGACTTTATTTATCGGAGAGACTTTAACACTGCCCCTATGTACCTACTCATTTCGGATTTTGTCTAATAGTGTGACACCCGCTGACCAGCGTAGCATACGCATTTCTGTTGTGTGTAGTTTATTGAGATGTTGTTTATTATTCGCCCAATATTCTGATATTTACAAGACAGCAGGTCTAATGGCTGTCGTATACATTTGCCCATTGATCTTAAGCGGCATGTTTCTGTCGCATATAACGCCTGTTAGTTGTCTCCACTTCATCCATCCGGTTGTAGATCTAGAGAGAGATAATTGGCCCAGTTGCAGTTTGGCCACTGATACCCGTGTGTCCAGGGTCGGTCATACTCACGGGTCAACACCCATCCGGCGGCCTCCACGTAGAAGTGCGAGCCAGGGTAGGACTCTGGCCTTCGGGCCAGTTTCTCCTAAGACATTCGGGCTCTCCTAGACGGTTTGAACACCGTGTGGCATCAGCCAATCGATTTCGCATTCTGACCGACAGCCGGGGGAGTCTGTAAACAGTACTGTCTCCTATAGAGCGGGTGTAGTTGTTTACCTTAAGGCAACTGCTCTTGAAACGACCAATCGGCTACCCGACACCGCGTGAAGAGCCGGATAAAGGATGCCGTGGTCCGCGATAGATAAGGAAGACACCGTATCACCGCTACGTAAGGACCGCGCAAGCGACCTTGAACCTATAACCAGTCGAGAGACCGTAGTAATCTGGTTGCAACTGGAAGTAAAAGCGCGAGAATCGGCCCGCTGGAGATTAACCTGGTTATCTCGCGGTAAGGCGTTGGCTTCTTACGGGTGTATGGCGTACCTAGACGGTGGGCTTTTTTATCCTAAGTCTTCTACGCTCACCTCACAGGAGACAGAACTATCTAATATCGTTAAAACTGTTGTAGTTGGTAACTCTAGTTGTTGTAGATCTACGAGTAACATCGTTGTCAATTCTGCCATCGCTGTTTAGTATAGAGCCCAAATATTTAAATTGCGTCACCGTTGGTAAAAGCGTAATTCCTAAAGAGATCTTGATGTTATTAGGGTTAGTGATGTCATCGAAAACGCACTACATGAGTTCATCTCAAAAATAGCGACAAAGATGTTTAAACGAAAACGTGTAAAATATCGATCAACCTCTACATGCATTCAAATATGCCATCTCCGTTATCACCATTTAACGCCAATAAGCCTACGATTGGGGATTTATGTCAATCGGTGGCATTGTTTAGTCGTTAAGTCGTCAGTGTGGACGGGTGGAAGATGTTGCGCCTCCTGAAGCAACGGAGTGCAGTTGTGAGAAACTATCAGAGTTTAAGAAGCCTCTCGAGTAATACTCAAGTACCAGAATCAGCTGATGTTGTCGTAATAGGTGAGCTTTGAAAAATGTTCCCATGAATATTATTTAATGACGAAACATTGTGTTTGTGCAATATTTCGAATTGGAGATTTATTTTAGTGATTTTGAGGGCTTGAGATTTAAAATAAAACGGTTTTGCCTCCCAAAGACTTCTCGGCAAGTATCCATTTTATCTGAACACCCTCTCTCGACCGGCAGGCAAACCCGGTCGGGTTCCATTGCAAACGCCTCTAACGACACGGTTCGTTCTCGGCTAAGGGCGGGTTTGGGCCAAACGCCGACAGAAGGCGTTAATATTTGATTAAAAATATATGGTGAAATTTAAATACTTCTAGTGTGGCGTGTATATGAAATATTCCAACCAAAATTTCACAATGGAATTTCGAATTATATTCGTCCGCAACTATTTTTGTAAATCCATAGTACTTGAGCACTCTAGATAAGGCGGAATAGGAACCGACGAAAGAATATTGGATTAAGAAGAATATTTTCGTCCGGAACTTTATACATCCTGAGTACTTGGTCTATCTTCTTCAAAGTTGAAGTACTCTAGATAATGCGGCATAGGAACCCACGGAAGAAGGAAAATATTTTCATCCGAAACGAAAAAGGAATTGAGCAATATCTGCGAAAAAATACCTATCATTCGTCGCATGTTTTTGTGGTATTTCCGTGATATTAAAATGGTATTTTTCCAACAATTTTGTAGTATTTTCTTAAATACGGCTGGTAATTACATTTTTTTAGGTCGCTCGTATACGACATATTTAAACTACACAACTATAAAACGTGGTTTTGGTCCAACGAGAGACATCTTTGTACCAAATGTTAAGTCTCTAAGTCAAATATTTCGAGATTGATATTTGACAATTCAACCACAAGCCTTTCAACTCTTGCCATGGCCAAGTAATGCCTTTATAAATACCAAATATCAGCTCTTTCGGTTTGAGTGCTATCGTGGAAGAATTCACACACAGAGACACACAGAAAGACTTCGATTTGGAAATGGCCTTAATCTTCTCAGGGGGATTCAAAAAAATATTTCCGTCTTCATATCAATTTTTTTTTTGCGCGTTCACAATACTTTCCCTCCTGATCGGTTAGTTGGGAGTTAATGGGCCCTTGCTGAGTTGGCCACGAAGACCCATTCTGTTCAGGACTGGTCACACTCACGGGTCAACACCTATCCGACGGCCTCCGCGCATGAAGTGCGAGCCTGGGTAGGACTCTGGCCTTATGGTCAGTTTCCCCTGGGAATCAACCTTCTGGCGCTCCTGGACGGTCTGCGCACCATGGGGCGTTAGCCAATCGACTGTGCACTCTGACTAACAGTCGGGGGAGTCTGGAAGCAGTACTGTTTCCTATAGAGCGGGGGTGGTTGCGGACCTTACAGCGACTGATCTTGAAACGAACATCGGCTACCCGATCCTGGGTGAACAGCCGGGCAAAGGATGCCGTGGTCCGCGATAGATTTACCGCTTCGTAAGGGAGAGGACCGCGCAAGCGACCTCGAACTCGTAACCAATCGAGAGACTGGAGTAATCTGGTCACAAATGGAAGTAAGGGCGTGAGTGTAAGCCCGCCGGGTAACACTCCTGGCTATCTCGCGGTTAAGGCGTTGGCCTCTCAAGGGCTTGTGGCGTAGCTAGATGGTGGACTGTTTTGTCCTCAAGTCTTCTGCGCTCACTCCAGGGAGATAGAACGACTAATCGTTAAAACTTTATGAGGTGACGGGCTCGCCCGCTGTAGTCGAAAACCCTACTTGATCGGTTAGTTGGACAGAACAAAATCGTGTGTATCACCCCAAAACGTTGCCGACAAGTAGCCAAGGACTTACGAAAGGATGTTGAAAGTAATGTTTCTTAGGGAAGGAGTAACGTGTAATGTAATAATAATAATAATAATATACTCTTTATTTGCACTTAATCCTAATACAAACAGGCGAGCTTATTGCTACAAGGTAATGTCTTACAACTAACCTTATCACAATGGTACATGCGCGCATTGTGGACATAAAGATTAGTATCAGTGGCGGTTCCTTCATACAAGCCGAAAAACCCGGCTTGCCTTATCTTTTAAAAATCTTCTTTAAAAGATCGATTAACTAATAAATTTGCGGGCGCCTATGGCTATCTAGCGGGCACAGATCGCTCCACGCAACAAAACAGCATATCGACAGTTCGCTGCAATCTTACCGAGTTGTTCAGCTAGTCATCTCGCTCGCACACATGGGCTTGCAACGGGGCTTTCAAAATCAGTGGTCCTCTCATTCTAACCTGTGGCAAATTACGCAAAACAATATATGTATCTATACGACTTTTGTATTGACGAATAAGCCAGGCCTGCATTATGGAAGTAGAATGCGAGCGTGTTCCGTATTTAGCTCCGTCTGTTTTGAACAAGTGACAGAGCAGATTTTTTATTGTATAATTTCTATTGATTTGTGGCTTTTATTGCCTGATAAACAATGGAGAAAATTGTCCCTTGTGCTAAGTTCTGTCTTAACTTTATTTCACTCGCTCAAGCAAATAAAACGGCATTTCTTAAAGCCACCGCAGATATGCGACTGCTGATAAGTATATGTTAAATTCTGTCTAGCAGTAGCATGCCTTCAGTGTGCTTTATTAAATCTACGACACAAGCAGTAAATCTCAAACTGGAGATTGAAGAGTAAAGAGGTACCACTTTTTTACTATGAAATGCGTAAAAACACAAAAAGGTATGTCGGGTTTTCCCCATTCACCAACCTTGGGCACGCCACTGATTAGTATAGGTAGTTAAAACTAAGAATGCCCGAGGAGATGCTATTGAGAGAAGAAGAGGATAGAAAGGAAAGAACTGGTTACTTCTTAGAAAAGTAGAGTAATCTTTGAGGTGAGTCTTAAATTATGGTAAAGAAGGCGAGTTTCGTATATTTGCCGGGAGATCGTTCCAGAGACTTGCAACATGGACACAGAATCCAATGTAACGTATTGTTTTGAAAATTATTGCAACAAATGACAGCAGCGGGAATGTAAAGCTTTCGTCATTTAGTAGTTAATACGGTCGTAGGTAAATATTATGATAGAAACGGACAGCGGCGGCTGCAACGTCTCCGAAACGTCGGGTGCTACATACTTCATGCATACTGGTGAGGGCGCTCACAGGGCATTGTGGCCAAACACATGTACAACCGCAAGCTCCGAGACACAAAAATGTGCAGGTTCTTCCAAGGGGCAGAAGAAACTCCCCAGCACCTCATGTGAGTGTGTGACCCGCTGATGCGTAAAAGATACATCCACTTGGGTGGTCATTACCTCCAACTGAGGAGGTAAAACAATCTGGTGCCAAAAGCCTGTTGCGGTTCTTAAATGACACGAGGCTCAGCGCAGAACTATAGTAGGTGGCGAATACAATAGATCAGCAATGTTACAAGGCTCATAAAGACTTTAGAAAAGCCCCACAAAAAAAAAAAAAAAAAAACTTCACGCGGTAAATTCGAAAAGCACTGTAGATAAGGCGAGATAGCAACTCACGGAAGAACAAGAATATCGGAAGAAGAAGAATATTTTCTTCCGAAACTTTATAAATCCTGAGTACTTGGGTATGAATAACATGTTTTTAAATAACATCGAAACCGAATCAACAAATGCCCTTATCACTTCAGGCCTCGGCCCCTCAGCCGATTGACAAGTTGATGTTCCAAAAAAAATTAGTAAAAATTAGTAAAAAAAATGAATTATGACACTGTCCCACCAAAACATTAATTACTGCCAAACCACTAATAACAAAACATATTACCATAATAAAATAAAACAAATTAAATTTAAATAAAATTAAAACGGGGCCGTCACGCTGAATCGTGTTGTGGCCGATATCGACCAATTGGGGGCTCTACGGTTATTCGGTCTCGTTGGGCAAGTTTTTTGAAACACTCTGTTGAGGTTGAACCGACTTTCTCTCCTTTGAACAATCCGGACAAGTAAAAATGGTGATAAAAAAGCAGAATAGGAACCCACGGAAGTAAAATGATATCGAAAGAAGAAGAATATATTAGTCCGAAACTCTATGCATCTCGAATACTTGATCTAACTTCTTCAAAGTTAAAGCATTCTAGATGAGGCGGCATAGGAACCCACGGAATAAAGAGAATATCGAAAGAAGAAGATATTTTCCGAGACTAAATCGAAAAAGCAATTGCGCAGTAGGTACCTGCGCAAAAATACCTTTTATTCAAATGTACCTATCATTCGAGCGTCGCCTGTTTTTGTTGTATTTTCGTGGTATTCAAATGGTATGTTTCCAACAATTATGTAGTATTTTCTTAAATATAGCGGTATTTACAATTTTTTTATATTATTTTAAGGGTCCCTTACGAGTTGACGCGACTAAAAATTTAGATATTTTTGCAATGTCCAGCGCCCGCGCGCTTTCGATATATACATAAAGATGTATAGGTATACCGCGGCGACAAGGGAATACGTCCCACCGTTGGCAGTGGCCAATTACGAATGACGATTTCGGCTTCGCGCGTCGTCTAATATAGTCGATTTGGCTTTTCAATTATAATATAATAAATTATCAAATGAATAGTTTTTATTAAGTAAAAATTAGATTATAATAACTGTGTTATTTTTTTAATCACTTAAAAGTATCTTTAATAAATAGGAAAAAAAATATGTTTGGCCATAACATTTCTGGAAATTATGTAATTTCAAACATTTTTTTCTTATATTTTTTGTACGGAAGTTCCAAAAACTGTCTTGATATTATGCAAATAGACCGTACGCAGGTGTAAAAAGTATTTTTTAATATTGAGAATCATCTCTAGGTTTTTCAAAAACTGAAGACAAATCTCGCTCGTTTTTATTTTTTTGGAAAACAGTAACAGAATAAAGATAATTTACAATTAATATGGAAATAATTTACCAATTTCGTTTTGGCCAAAGGACCGGGGTTTTAAAATCCAGCATAATTGTATAAAATCCTTTTTCGTGTTCTCACAACCAGGCCACAAAATTATGCTTCTTAATTAGAGTAATAAAAATGTAAAAGCATAACTATTAAAAGTAAAATTTCTGTTAGGCTTTATTAGCATTAGTATGCATAGAAGTAAGTGCATATAATTAGGGTAAATTAAGCTAGTTAAAATAAGCTAGTTAAAAGCTTTAGTATGCATAGAAGTAAGTGCATATATGTAATTAGGGTAAATTAAGCTAGTTAAAATAAGTTAAAAAAAGAGTTGTGTTGGGGCGGAAGTACATATATCTAGTGTAAATCATTTAATTAATGTAATCATTTATTATTGTAATAGTTTAATTAAACAAAGTACGTACACATATTTAGTTTGATCGAAAAAACTTAATATATGTTAGGTTATGTTAGGAAGTAGGTTCATTAATCTTGTGTAAATTAATTATTTACTGTAATTATTTATTAGTGTAAATCAAACTAGTTATTATAGGAAATATAGGTTAGTATAATAGTTAATAGATAATATTTGTATAAGTCAAATATGAACATATTATTGTTAGTTACTCACTGAAAATGCACTAGCCTTAGTGGGAAACTGTGACGTGTAATTTGTGTTGTTTTTTAATAAATAAAGACTAATAACAAAAAACAAACAAAAAACATACACACAAAAAAAACATATAAATAGATATACAGACACACAGACAGAGAGACTGCAATCTAGAAATGGTCATAATCATCTCAGGGGGTCAAAATAGATATTTTCGTCTTAAGGACATTTAAAAAAATGCGCGTTCACAACACATTCCCTAATCGTTGGTTGGCCGGGAGAGTAGAAGACGCACAGCGCTTATCATGTTTTGTGTGTGTAGTAACATAGCGAAAATTATTAATAAACTCGGAATGACGATAACAAAAATATTGGGAACGGTAATCTTCTGACCCATATTAATGATTACAATAATACGCCAAAGATTATGAAAGTGTTCTATTCAGCATGTGAAAACAAATTCGTTTTATATTTCGTACGGGTTCAAACTTAGGGGTCGTGGCGCTGACCTGGATCGTGTCTCGATCTCGCAGAATTGGATATATATATATATATATATATATATATATATATATATATATATATATATATATATATATATATATATACATATATATATATGTATATATATATATATATATATATATATATATATATATATATATATATATATATATATATATATATATATATATATATATATATATATATATATATATATATTGATAGGAACTCCGGCAGGTTCACTTAGTACAAAAACGTCAATTTCCGTAAGAATAAATGTATTTTCCGAAATAAAACAAAGCAATACAATAGCCGAACGTTGCCTCGATATAAGTCAATCCCCGGATGGAAAATTCCCTCCTCATTCGATGAGCCGGGACACGAACCGCTGATACATTTACTTCGTACAAAATTATACCGCATGGCTTCTCGTTCAACCGGCAGATGGCGCTACTGTCTTTTATACATAGATGTCGCTTGCGGTCATACTTGAAATTAAATTGTTGTATATTCTAAAAAATATATCTAACAGTCGGCCATCCTGAAAATCGGCTCGCCCCGAGACGACTGCTGGTTCATGTTTGTAGCACTCGGTAGTCTTGCATTTGACCATGCAAATGAATTGTTCAGAAATGCTTGTTTGCAGCTGTAAATAGTGAGTGATTGGTGAACTCTCCGTTCGGCCATGTTCTGTAAACAAAGGAAACAGCGCCACGGTGCAAGTTTTACTCTCAAAACACCGCGACACAAAAATATTAATATTTAATTGTTAAGTTTAATATTTTTCACATTTAGTAAGTTATGACGAAGTCATGTGAAGTATTTTTAACTTCAACAGAATAAAATTCCATTCTCGTTGATTGATGGACTTTGACGTATCAAGTCAATTAAGCCTCATCAAATCAACATCAACCAGAGTAACAAAAATCTCAATTTTTTTTTTTTTTTTTAAAAATTACTTCAGATGGAATACAACCTTATCTAACAACGATTTCAGATTAACACAATACCAACTTAACAATAACTTCAAACCAACATTCATATCATCAAATTCTTAAATCATCAAACTTCAAACCATCTCCAACCATCAAACTTCATTTTCAGATCATCAAAATTTTCAAACAATCGTCTTCACTTTTGATAAAACACAATCTCAACTCAATAGCAATTTCAGATGAATACAATCTCAATCCAACAATAATTTTCGATGGAACACACCCTAAAATCGCAACTTTAGAGGAACATAATCAGAATTCAACAATAAATTTAGATGGAATGCATTCCCTATTTCCAAAGAACTCCAAGTGCACATTATAATATTATCAGCTGATTTTTGTTTTGTTATTCAAAACTCAAAGGCACTCTGAGGCGTAATAATAGCCTTTGTTTATTTTCATGATCATGATTTAAAACTCGGTAGATATCTCTCCGATAAATAAGCGCATACACTTCAGAAGGTTACTTATGCGTATTAATAGCATTAGTCACTTCATTCGGAAGGATCCCAAGGCAGTTTTAATAGGTTGCCCTGGCTTCTTCATAACGAGCGCTTTTGAAGGATTTACATTCCATGTAGGAACGACCTCGGAAGGACCCTGATGCGTATTAATAGCATCAGCTACTTCCTACGGAAGGATCCCAAGGCGTATTAATAGCCTCGGCTACTTCATAACAAATGCTAGCAAGAAGGGTTTACATTCCATGCCGGAAAAACCTCGGAAGGACCCTGATGCGTATTAATAGCATCAGCTGCTTCCTACCGAAGGACCCTGGGACGTATTAATAGCCCCAGCTACTTCATAATAGAAACAAGTGCTTACAGATGGATTTACGTTCCACGTGGGAATCACCAGAAGGGTTTACATTCCATTTAGGAAATACCTCGGAAGGATCCTGATGCGTATTAATAGCATCGGCCGCTTCCTACAAAAGGACTCAAGAGCTTATTAATAGCATGAACCACTTCCAATGGAAATACCTCAAGGCGTATTAATAGCTCCAGGCACTTTATAAATAGAAAAGTATATCAAACCTTTGTAAGGCTTTGTTTCACATATTAATGGCTGCAGTTTTTAACTGTCCAGCACCAAAATAAATTCTTAACCAGACTTGTTTATTCAAACGAACATATATCATGGGCAAATAAAATTTTGAATATAATATCAATCATAATATCAAAGTTTCATTATATTTCTGCAACTAGTGCAGCAGTATGTCTGGTTATTTATTATATATTTTTTTTTTTTTAAATCATACTTTGCCCATTCCATCGCTTCAAACGATCGTTTGCGATGATATTCTTGTAATTATTCCTAGATGAAGGAATACTCTCAACCAGGTAACGGTCATTCGGGAACACTTCTGTAATTAAACAAGGTCCAGCAAATCTTGGAACTAATTTTCCACTCGTCAATCCTTTCTTTATAACTTTTCTCTCTACCAGTACCAAATCGCCAACTTTAAAGTTTTGAGCTGCTCGACGTTTCTTATCAAAACGCGTCTTCATATTCAAGGCGTTGATTTTAGAGACTTTATCTGCTTCTTCTCTTACCACTTCAATATCCACAACTGGTGTTTCATGTTCAATATGAGCAGTTAAATTAGGATTGAAGCCGAATAATAATTCATATGGCGTTTTACCTGTCGTTTTATTTACTGTGGAATTAATGCCCATTTGTACTTTACAGATGTAATGTTCCCAATTTGCTTGCTCATCAATACAATAGGCTACCAAAGAATCCAAAATTGCTCTATTGGTTCTTTCAACCTGACCGTTTGCCCTGGGACTTGCAACTGCATTCAATATGTGTTTAATTCCTCTTTCAATACAAAACTCTTCAAATGTTTTGCTTGTAAAAGCTTTACCTCTATCGGATATTAATCTATTCGGTACACCGAATGTTTTTATCAGCATATTCATTGCCATAACAACATACTTTGCACTTGTATCACGTACGGCTTCGATAATAGTAAATTTTGTGAAAGCATCGATCATCACGAGAAGGTTAGTCTTGCCTGTTTTAGTCTTACAAAATGGACCTAAATGGTCTATGTGCACAGTGGCAAAAGGTACTTTTTCTCAATAGGATGCAGAAATCCTGGTTGCTTTCCTGTTGGTTTCTTCGCGAATTGACATTCTGGGCATCCGTTTATGTATTTCTTGATAAATGTATGTGCCTTAGCAAACCAATAACGCTGCCTTATTAAATGAAGGCATTTCTCAACTCCTTTATGTCCATTCTCATCGTGGTGTATCTGTAATATGCGCCATCGTCCATCCTTTGGAACAACAATTAAGGGTTTCCCATCGATAAGCCGACATAATTTTCCGTTCACAATTTTGTAATCATTAGTAAGACCTTTCCGAGTTTTATTCTTCAAATCTTCCTCTAATTGTTTTCTTAAACTCCGTACATTTTCATCTTCGTATTGTAGAACATCAATCCAGTCGTTAATGTCAATTCGTTGTACATGTGCCGGATTGCGACTTAGCGCATCAACATGGGACATAGACGGTCCAGGTCGGTAGATCACATCGAAATCGAAATTTTGCATTTCCAACCACCATCTTCCAATACGCGGCACCATATCTTTCTTTGTCCATGTCAACCTTAATGCATTACAATCTGTTACTACAGTGAAGGTTATTCCAGTCAAGTAAATTTTAAATTTGCGAGCACCCATTACCACAGCAAGTGTCTCCAATTCATAGCTGTGATAACGTTTTTCTGCTGACATCGTTTGTCTACTGGCATATGCAACTGGCTTCCATAAACCGCTTTCTTGTTCCTGTAGTAAAATCGCACCCAATCCAATCTGAGATGCATCAGTATGAAGTTGAGTCTTAAAAGTAGAGTTATAAATTGCCAAAACAGGATATTCTGTCAGGGCTCTTTTGGCTGCCTCAAAAGCATTTTGCTGTGTATCATTCCATGACCAATCAGTATCCTTCTTAAGTAATGTTGTCAATGGAGATACCATTATGGCGAAATTCTTTATAAATTTACGAAAATATCCAGCCAATCCAAGGAACTGACGAACTTGATGAACATTTGAAGGTGTAGGAAATTCTTGTACTGCAAGTAACTTACACTTTGAAGGACGAATCTCTCCTTTTGACACTTCATAGCCCAAATATTCAACCTTAGTAGTTAAGAATGAACACTTCTCCAATCTCAATGTCATATTTGATCTTCATCTCAACGTTGATATGACCCAATGGTTTATTATTTCGTTTAAAACAATCTTTGAATTCATCGAGTAAATTGTCAAGTTCTTGGCGATCTTTTTGTGATAATTGATCACCCACTTTGTAACCTCCTTTTTCCT
Organism: Micropterix aruncella; assembly: GCA_944548615.1. Classification (NCBI taxonomy): domain Eukaryota; kingdom Metazoa; phylum Arthropoda; class Insecta; order Lepidoptera; family Micropterigidae; genus Micropterix; species Micropterix aruncella. Next base: position 42,645 of record CALYMY010000266.1, read on the forward strand.
TAATGAATGTATAATCACATCGCGCAATACACTCATTCTGATTTATGCGAAGTACTTGATTAGTCTGATTTACCACTTTGACTTGTGCTTTTCCAAATTCAACCTTCATTTCGCTCTGTAATACTTCTTTCTCCCTTAGTGGCTCCAAATGTTGACCTCCGTATGTTATTAATGACCCAGAGTACGGTTCAGATAAACATACATTAAGCACATTAATTCCTGGCTGTAATTCAACATTATCTTCAGTATATAGTTTGGTCTTTGAAGAAAGTTCTACAGCTTGAGGCATTTCTGTCCACGGAGTGTTATTGAGAATCCTCAACGTATTTGCTGTTTTAATGACATAGATATTGGATAACTCGGTAAAAGTTTGTCCAATTAATATGTCCATTTTCTGCTCCTTGTCGTCAACTACTAAACTTTCAACATTTGCAGAAGCTTCATCAACTTCCAAAAATATCTTGACATATCCTAACGGCGTGATCACTGATCCACCGTAGCCACGAATCAAGCAGTCACTTTTCTCGTTTACTTCCAAACCGAGTTCCAGGACTTTATTATATCTCATTATATTAATGCTGCTGCCAAAGTCCACATATCCCGTAACTGGGATACCATTTATTCTGGCAGTCACATAATATTTGTCCCCATCAGTGTTAATACAAATTGATCGTACGGGTTTCCGTGTTTTATTCATATCCTGCCTTTTAAGTTTGAAGCATTGCTCCCGATTATGGCCACGGAATTTACAAAATGTACAAAACACCACTGGCGGTGCTCCACTCTTATCCTTATCTAGCGTTAATATCGTCTTTTTATTTTTGAAACAATCTTTAGTCATATGGCCACGTCGATTACAGATTTTACATAGTAGCTGTCTTCGATCATATCCTCGGTTGATTTTAGGTGTAAATGAAGTACTGGCAATTGCTCGATTTATTTCGGGCAGTGCTCGAAGCGATGACAAATAGCTCCTGAGAGTGTCAGTTGTTTTACACCCCGCTGATACGGCTCCTATTTCCAGCACCTCGCTTCCAAGAGTGCCTATAATCGCTTCGCAGATGACTGAATCCTGTAACTGACATGCTACACCCAAGTTCAACTTTTCGTTGAAAAATTGCAAAGGATCTTCATTTATTGCTCTTTTATAATTCACAATTGTTTTCAACATTTCCAATACACTACGTCCAGAAGGAAAAGCATTTCTAAGACGCTGCTTCCAAAGCGACCAATCAACATTATATGACGTTTGTTGATCATACCAAGTCTTAGCATAGCCAACCAATTTTGTTGTGGCATGATAAATTTTCGTCTTCTCATCCCAGTTATAAAGGTTAGCTATATCATCTACAACGCGAATCCACTGTTCTATGGTGGTAGACCTATTTGCAGGATCGAATCTAGGGATCACATCACCATGTCCGAAATATTTAACAATCGGTTGTTGTACAGCATCTGTCGCAATTGCCGGTGAAACGATGTGTTGATGCACACTATCTGTTGCCACCGCTGGTGAGTCAACGTCCATATTATTGGCCGCTACCGTCGGTAAATCGGTGTTCACAATATTGGCCGCCAACGTTGGTGAGCTAGTATTCGTAGTGTCGGTTGATACTGCTGGTAATTTAGCAAGCATATCGTTGGTTAAATGAGCCACACCCGATGCAGGAAATCTTTTATTTAAGATTCGCTCTACCTCTGTTTCGATCTCTCGCCTACGCTTAGATCGCTCCTTTGAATGTCGATGTTTAGATTTTGAGCGTCGTTCATAGGTATCGCTCCCTTCTGTATTATCGTTGTTGAACGCGTCCATTTTCGTGAAAATAGCGTACGTGCTCAACTCTACCAAATGAACATACAATTGGCTCAATCGTGCGACATCACTATTTGACGTTTAATTAACCCAATCGCCCAACACTACTGTCTGACATCTGATGACGTCACGCCGGATGACGTATTATTTTTCTCGAATTTCGGAAATTATTATCATTATTTCACAATCAAGACAGCTCAAAAATACACAGAATTTCAGCACTCCCAGGCCGTCCAGTAAAAATAAAACGTTGTACTCACGTTCGGCGCGACGAAAGAACTGGACTTTTTCTCGTACCTGGCCTTATTAGATATGAAATCACCTGTTGTCCAACAGAAAACAAGCTGCCTCAGGTATTAGACGCTGTCTCCAATCTGTAAAACAGTCATTTTCAATGTTTTTATGCCCAAAAATAATGATACGCAATTTGCGATCGATTGCGCAATAGTTCGAATTCTCCACTGATAATGTTTAAAATCACGAAAAATGCACTTGTGGATTGTGTTATCCCACTTCTGATATTTGATAGGAACTCCGGCAGGTTCACTTAGTACAAAAACGTCAATTTCCGTAAGAATAAATGTATTTTCCGAAATAAAACAAAGCAATACAATAGCCGAACGTTGCCTCGATATAAGTCAATCCCCGAATGGAAAATTCCCTCCTCATTCGATGAGCCGGGACACGAACCGCTGATACATTTACTTCGTACAAAATTATACCGCATGGCTTCTCGTTCAACCGGCAGATGGCGCTACTGTCTTTTATACATAGATGTCGCTTGCGGTCATACTTGAAATTAAATTGTTGTATATTCTAAAAAATATATCTAACAATATATATATATATATATATATATATATATATATATATATATATATATATATATATATATATATATATATATATATATATATATATATATATATATATATATATATATATGTAGATATATATGTATATATATATATATATATATATATATATATATATATATATATATATATATATATATATATATATATATATATATATATATATAGGGGAGATATGTACAAAATGACATACTGTTTAGTTTTAGAACTATAATTAGGAAATTAAGATACAAATTACACATATTCATGTAATTGTACAATCATTGCTTAGTTAGGAACTCAAAAGTGTAATCATTTCCCACTTAAAACTACAGTTTAAAAAGTTAAGACAGAAAATAACAAAATTTGTCGGAACAATATTTTCAAAGTGGTATGGGTAAAACGACATACCAAATAGGGACAAAATGACATAGGCAAGAAAAAAATTAGTATTTCAATTAAATCACAATACTTCACCTAGGTACACAGTTCACACACAAATATTTTAGTTTTTTTCGGCACATCAGCACATGAGCTGTGAGCCCAACGTGCACAGGCCATGCATTTCAACCACCCTTCTCCTGGTTTGGATCGAGAGAATAAGTCGTTGCAGTATATGCAGGCGGCGTCATTGTCATTCTCGTCTTCTAGCGAAGGAAACAGTTCCTCACTATCTGAACTGAGGTTTAAGAACTTCGTTACCTTCTGTACCTTTCTGTTTTCTGTCACAGGTGTAGGATTTGACTTTCTTTTGACTTCTTCCATATTTGGTGTAGATGTTAAGACAACTTCCGTTACGCGTTTCCTCGTCTTCCTTTTTCCTTGACCACTAACGAATTTTCCTTTCGGTAGTGGTGATAATACCTCAATATTAATATTTGAGACATCCGGTATAGTGGACGGCCCAGGAATGGCTGAGCTAGATTCTTTAGCTGGAGAACTTTGTACTGATGTGCGCGGTTCTTCAGATGATGTTCGTTGTTGACGCCCTACTGGAACATTATCGTCTTCTATGTTCATCTCTTCAATTTCAGCAGGTATATTGGTAGTTTCAGCAGGTGCGAAGAGATAATCTGGGAATATGTCCGGGTTGAGTGGCCAAATGCCAGTTTTTTCGAATCCTTCGCAAGCAACTTCAACAGTTGCAGTTTTTCCATACGCGCCGTTAAAGATGGCACCGATTTGAAGATGTGTGACGACTCTACCAGGATGAGATTTCAACCATTTTGTGATTTCTTGATTGAAATAAGCTTTAAAAGAGGTCCGTAAAAGGTCACGTCCAACGGCTGAATCCTATGCGTGCAATGTGGAGGAAAACAGACTAAGATGATTCCATTCTCTTTGCAATACGTTAGGCAGTCTATTCCTTTATGGCTGGCATGACCGTCGACGAACAGGAGCACTTTGTCTTCGATGGATGCCTTGACATATGACTGAAAATGGGTTAACCAAGTGCAGAACACGTTTGTTGTCATCCACCCTGTTTCTTGTGCTATACCTAATGTTCCAGTAGGTGCACCATCTGTTAGTTCTTTCTTCATATTTTTACGTGGAAATATGAGACAGGGTGGGACGTAGTTGCCTATAGCGTTCATGCAGCAAACAACTGTAACGTTGGATCCTCGTTCCGCGCTGGTTATAGCACCTACTTGCTTCCTTCCAGCTATGGCAAATATTTTTTGTGGTTTTTGCACAGTTGATAGTGCCGATTCATCAACGTTATATATTCTTGATGGAGGAATATTTTCCTTCTCTTGAATCTCCTGCAGTTTATTGAAGAACCGCTGAATTTGAGGCTTATTAAAAGCTTGCGCTCTAGCTGCAGATGTCGGCTCTGGTTTCCGTAGTTTTATATCGGGGTTTCTTTTCCGGAACCCAGATAACCATTCTTGACCGGCTATTCTCTTCTCTTTGTTGAATGAATTTTCGAATCCATAATTTTCTGCCATCTGGTAAGCTAGCTCTTGCACGTCTTTGCATGTTAAGCCGAACAGCCTTGTTTCCAGAGTTTTCAAATTCTGGATTAGTTTTAGTTTCCTTGGGAAAAGTTGTTTTGAATCTCCCCAGTCCCTTGGCATTTGGCTTTAGCATCTTATTATGACCTAAAGCATGGCGTCTCAATGTTGCTTGGGGAACACCAAAGGTTTTTGAAGCCAAAAGCCATCCCATCTTCTTATTCTTGACAGCATCCATTGCTTTCGCCATTGATTCATCGTTCCAATTTTGCCGCGTGGATGTTCGTTGATAGTTGCGCGGCATTTTCCCTCAAACTAGAACAAAATATCAAAATTAAATAATAATAATAATAATAATCTTTGTGCGACTTCATAGTCGCAAGGGCAGACTTATTGCCTTAGGCAATTTCTTCCAAACAACCAGGTGGACCTAAAGTTTTATAATCACCATCTTAAAGTATGTCATTTTGTCCATATGTATGGATAAAATGACATACTATGCCATTTTGTCCCTAGTCAGTCTATGTCATTTTGTCCATAGCAGCATAACATTTTTCAACAATAAAATATATATTTTATAACAGAAATAAACACGAAAACGCACTATAAGCTGACACAATGGACTTCAAATAACAGCACTCCATCAAGTATGTACAAGAAATACGATGAAAACACTTACCTGCGTAAATACGAACTGCATACAAAAAAAAACTCGCCAATACACAAATTCTGTTATGCCACGTCAATCGCAGCCGCGTGCGCGGGGGCAACTGACTCGCTCGCATGATTGCGGACGCCTCGTCCCGCGCCTCTAGCGGTCGATTTGAGAAAGGAATACCTGGCAGTTCCCGCGCAAAGGGCACTATGTCGTTTTGTCCATGTATGTCATTTTGTACATATCTCCCCTATATATATATGTATATATATATATATATGTATATATATATATATATATATATATATATATATATATATATATATATATATATATATATATATATATATATATATACATATATATATATATATATATATATATATATATATATATATATATATATATATATATATATATATATATATATATATATATATATATATATATATATATATATATATATATATATATATATATATATATATATATATATATATATATATATATATATATATATATATATATATATATATATATATATATATATATTTGTATATATGATAAGGTTTGTAAAGAAATCCGTTTAAAGGATGATGTTTTTATTTAAAATAAAATTAGTAAAAGCTACTTAAAAAGTAGCGAAGGAAATCCCAGCTTGTATTGGGAAATGCTTATGTTTGAATGAGATATACTTACGGATGTGCACGACTTTCGACGGTGCAATGTAAGTTTAAAGGTCCTTTTGCAGTCGACTAACGATCACTATTCATCCATATATCTCATAAATAGGGCTTATCCTTATGCAACACAAAATGCCTTCAATTGAGACGAATTAAGCGAAAAAATAAAAAATTAAACTATTGATCACTTCGGCAAAGCCGTTTTCCAAATGAAAGTGACATTACGAAATAATTGAAATTTCGAATGCTACCAACATTTAAAATATGATACAATTGGCTGAGTTTATTATAAACGAGCCATTAAATCGAAATAAAAATAAAAAAACCTCCATGTGCTCAATGAAATGAAAGAAGAAACTTCAATCTTAATTTCTGGCAGAGGAGTTTATAAAAAAGATTGTATAATGTTATCAAAATAGGGTAAACCTATATAAAATTGTATAATATTAAAAAATTGTAAAGAAATATTGTAGAAAACAGTATAATATTGTTATATTTGATAAGGTTTGTAAAGAAATCCGTTTAAAGGATGATGTTTTTATTTAAAATAAAATTCCAAAGTTTTTATTTAAAATAAATTTATTTAAAAAAAAATTCTAAAAAGAATATATACACAAAACTATCAAATATTTCAAAATATTGAATTTTTACATATTTTATGTTTCGTTCATTGTAAATAATCCATTTAGGTTAAAGGTAATCTTTCCAACTAATAGGAAAGAGCTGACTGCTTCCTTTCATTGATATGAGGGCATGTCACGCTTTTAGTTTTAAGTTTTCAGCTGAATATTGATCGCAGCTTCTTTATATCGCACCTTTAGAAAATAAAAAAACGAAATTCTAAATTTTAAATTCTTCCATCTGTCAAGTAGCTCGTCTTGTCTTGTTATTTCCCCTGAAATAATAGGAAATTGAGTGAGTTTACGTATAAAGAAGGATTGTAGCTTAATTTTTGAGATAATTGGATGAAGGGTGAGCGTTTACTAGTTGAAAAATGGGCCCAACTTAAACCTACTCCTCTTTCCGCAAGTGAGAGGCATTCATCATTCTCGTTAACACCTAAAGCATTCCCGAATCCGATCAAGGGAATCCTTCGTCACGATGTAAGTGGCTTTTATAATTATTTACTTTATAATCATCTTATTGATCAATTCTAAAAAGAATATATACACAAAACTATCAAATATTTCAATATATATATATATATATATATATATATATATATATATATATATATATATATATATATATATATATATATATATATATATATATATATATATATATATATATATATATATATATATATATATATATATATATATATATATATATATATATATATATATATATATATATATATATATATATATATATATATATATATATATATATA
>CALYMY010000267.1:0-49980 GCA_944548615.1 Micropterix aruncella
GTGATTTTTTCATAATAATTTCTATGTTTAAAATGAAATTTTATATAAAATTTTTCAAAATGTCAAAATTTCAAAAATGCCATTTTGTAGAGCTTAAGCGGGGTGTCGATCTAGCCAAAGACCGCAACGCGGTAGGTTTACTCTATCACGGTCTTTTTCGAAAAATGTCATTTATTCATAACAATTTCTATGTTCAAAATGAAAGTTTATATAAAAAATTTCAAAATGTCAAAATTTCGAAAATGCCATTTCGTAGAGATTACCAAGGCCGTGGTTCTGTCCGAACGCCGTAACGCTATAGGTTTACTCTATCACGATCTTTTTCGAAAAATGTGATTTTTTCATTATAATTTCTATGTTTAAAATGAAATTTTATATAAAATTTTTCAAAATGTCAAAATTTCAAAAATGCCATTTTGTAGAGCTTAAGCGGGGTGTCGATCTCGCCAAAGACCACAACGCGGTAGGTTTACTCTATCTCGATTTATTTCGAAAAATGTGATTTTTTCATAACAATTTCTATGTTCAAAATGAAAGTTTATATAAAAAATTTCAAAATGTCAAAATTTCGAAAATGCCATTTTGTAGAGATTACCAAGGCCGTCGTTCTGTCCGAACGCCGTAACCCTATAGGTTTACTCTATCACGATCTTTTTCGAAAAATGTGATTTTTTCATAACAATTTCTATGTTTAAAATGAAATTTTATATAAAATTTTTCTAAATGTCAAAATTTCGAAAATGCCATTTTGTAGAGATTACCAAGGCCGTCGTTCTGTCCGAACGCCGTAACCCTATAGGTTTACTCTATCACGATCTTTTTCGAAAAATATGATTTTTTCATAATAATTTCTATGTTTAAAATGAAATTTTATATAAAATTTTTCAAAAAGTCAAAATTTCAAAAATGCCATTTTGTAGAGCTTAAGCGGGGTGTCGATCTCGCCAAAGACCGCAACGCGGTAGGTTTACTCTATCTCGTTCTTTTGTGAAAAATGTGATTTTTTCATAACAATTTCTATGTTCAAAATGAAAGTTTATATAAAAAATTTCAAAATGTCAAAATTTCGAAAATGCCATTTCGTAGAGATTTCAAAGGCCTTCGTTATGCCCAAACACCGTAACGCGTTTTATTTACTCTATCACGGTCTTTTTCGAAAAATGACATTTATTCATAACAATTTCTATGTTCAGGAGTTCCCTCGTCGGGAGCCAACCCTGGGTGCAGCAGCCATGTCATGGTGGAACTTAGTAATTGCCATCATAATGGAATGCCTATACCAAATTTCACGTCTCTACGGTTGACCGTTGAGGAGTTCCCTCGTCGGGAGCCAACCCTGGGTGCAGCAGCCATGTCATGGTGGAACTTAGTAATTGCCATCATAATGGAATGCCTATACCAAATTTCACGTCTCTACGGTTGACCGTTGAGGAGTTCCCTCGTCGGGAGCCAACCCTGGGTGCAGCAGCGATGTCATGGTGGAACTTAGAAATTGCCGTCATAATGGAATGCCTATACCAAATTTCACGTCTCTACGGTTGACCGTTGAGGAGTTCCCTCGTCGGGAGCCAACCCTGGGTGCAGCAGCCATGTCATGGTGGAACTTAGTAATTGCCATCATAATGGAATGCCTATACCAAATTTCACGTCTCTACGGTTGACCGTTGAGGAGTTCCCTCGTCGGGAGCCAACCCTGGGTGCAGCAGCCATGTCATGGTGGAACTTAGTAATTGCCATCATAATGGAATGCCTATACCAAATTTCACGTCTCTACGGTTGACCGTTGAGGAGTTCCCTCGTCGGGAGCCAACCCTGGGTGCAGCAGCCATGTCATGGTGGAACTTAGTAATTGCCATCATAATGGAATGCCTATACCAAATTTCACGTCTCTACGGTTGACCGTTGAGGAGTTCCCTCGTCGGGAGCCAACCCTGGGTGCAGCAGCCATGTCATGGTGGAACTTAGTAATTGCCATCATAATGGAATGCCTATACCAAATTTCACGTCTCTACGGTTGACCGTTGAGGAGTTCCCTCGTCGGGAGCCAACCCTGGGTGCAGCAGCGATGTCATGGTGGAACTTAGAAATTGCCGTCATAATGGAATGCCTATACCAAATTTCACGTCTCTACGGTTGACCGTTGAGGAGTTCCCTCGTCGGGAGCCAACCCTGGGTGCAGCAGCCATGTCATGGTGGAACTTAGTAATTGCCATCATAATGGAATGCCTATACCAAATTTCACGTCTCTACGGTTGACCGTTGAGGAGTTCCCTCGTCGGGAGCCAACCCTGGGTGCAGCAGCCATGTCATGGTGGAACTTAGTAATTGCCATCATAATGGAATGCCTATACCAAATTTCACGTCTCTACGGTTGACCGTTGAGGAGTTCCCTCGTCGGGAGCCAACCCTGGGTGCAGCAGCCATGTCATGGTGGAACTTAGTAATTGCCATCATAATGGAATGCCTATACCAAATTTCACGTCTCTACGGTTGACCGTTGAGAAGTTCCCTCGTCGGGAGCCAACCCTGGGTGCAGCAGCCATGTCATGGTGGAACTTAGTAATTGCCATCATAATGGAATGCCTATACCAAATTTCACGTCTCTACGGTTGACCGTTGAGGAGTTCCCTCGTCCTTGTCACGTACCTCTTTCCGTAGGTTGTTTACTCCTTTTAATTCGTTTAACGCCTCGCGGGCAATATCTCTGGCTCTTTCCGGTATTTCTTCGAAATTCCGAAACGGCACTTCTATTTCTGTGGTCTCCATATTGTCTCTTCTCGTTGATCAAAGGCACTGAAAATGAAAATGAAAAAGCACAGATTAAATAGTATTGAAAAGTAATTAAAGAAGAAGAAGAAGACGAGATAAAAAGCAGAAGCAATGAAATGAAAAGCGTTCTAAAACCCTATCTTTTGACACCTCGCTTGTGTGTATATGATAAAATAAAGAATATAATATTTAATTTATTAAACGAAGCCGCGGGAAAAATACTAAAACTCCCTTGGCTCGGATCGCTACTATTGAAAACAAACATCGTAAAATCGATAAATAAACTTTCGCAAGTATGACGAGGGCTGAAGTTACCATAGAAACAGAAATCGTTAAATCGATAAATATTCTATTGCGAGTCGGGCCACCGCCTGAGCTCGTTACTATGGAAACAAAACCGTTAAATCGATAAATCAATATACCTATACAGATATTAAATCGTCTATAATTCCGTTAATATTACTCAGATTTGAAAATTAAAAGAAGCGTTAGATGCGCAAAGCAAAACTCTATTAGATAATAATAAACAGGGAGGACTATTGATGCCTTTTAGCGCAATAGCCCTCAAACGTCGGAAGCCAATTTATTTCGAAAAATGTGATTTTTTCATAACAATTTCTATGTTCAAAATGAAAGTTTATATAAAAAAATTCAAAATGTCAAAATTTCGAAAATGCCATTTCGTAGAGATTTCAAAGGCCTTCGTTCTGTCCGAACACCGTAACGCGTTAGGTTTACTCTATCTCGATTTATTTCGAAAAATGTGATTTTTTCATAATAATTTCCAAGTTCAAAATGAAAGTTTATATAAAAATTTTCAAAATATCAAAATTTCAAAAATGCCATTTTGTAGAGCTTAAGCGGGGTGTCGATCTCGCCAAAGACCGCAACGCGGTAGGTTTACTCTATCTCGATTTATTTCGAAAAATGTGATTTTTTCATAACAATTTCTATGTTCAAAATGAAAGTTTATATAAAATTTTTCAAAATGTCAAAATTTCGAAAATGCCATTTTGTAGAGATTACCAAGGTCGTCGTTCTGTCCGAACGCCGTAACGCTATAGGTTTACTCTATCACGATCTTTTTCGAAAAATGTGATTTTTTCATAACAATTTCTATGTTTAAAATGAAATTTTATATAAAATTTTTCAAAATGTCAAAATTTCGAAAATGCCATTTTGTAGAGATTACCAAGGCCGTCGTTCTGTCCGAACGCCGTAACGCTATAGGTTTACTCTATCACGATCTTTTTCGAAAAATGTGATTTTTTCATAATAATTTCTATGTTTAAAATGAAATTTTATATAAAATTTTTCAAAGTGTCAAAATTTCAAAAATGCCATTTTGTAGAGCTTAAGCGGGGTGTCGATCTAGCCAAAGACCGCAACGCGGTAGGTTTACTCTATCACGGTCTTTTTCGAAAAATGTCATTTATTCATAACAATTTCTATGTTCAAAATGAAAGTTTATATAAAAAATTTCAAAATGTCAAAATTTCGAAAATGCGATTTCGTAGAGATTACCAAGGCCGTGGTTCTGTCCGAACGCCGTAACGCTATAGGTTTACTCTATCACGATCTTTTTCGAAAAATGTGATTTTTTCATTATAATTTCTATGTTTAAAATGAAATTTTATATAAAATTTTTCAAAATGTCAAAATTTCAAAAATGCCATTTTGTAGAGCTTAAGCGGGGTGTCGATCTCGCCAAAGACCGCAACGCGGTAGGTTTACTCTATCTCGATTTATTTCGAAAAATGTGATTTTTTCATAACAATTTCTATGTTCAAAATGAAAGTTTATATAAAAAATTTCAAAATGTCAAAATTTCGAAAATGCCATTTTGTAGAGATTACCAAGGCCGTCGTTCTGTCCGAACGCCGTAACCCTATAGGTTTACTCTATCACGATCTTTTTCGAAAAATGTGATTTTTTCATAACAATTTCTATGTTTAAAATGAAATTTTATATAAAATTTTTCAAAATGTCAAAATTTCGAAAATGCCATTTTGTAGAGATTACCAAGGCCGTCGTTCTGTCCGAACGCCGTAACCCTATAGGTTTACTCTATCACGATCTTTTTCGAAAAATATGATTTTTTCATAATAATTTCTATGTTTAAAATGAAATTTTATATAAAATTTTTCAAAAAGTCAAAATTTCAAAAATGCCATTTTGTAGAGCTTAAGCGGGGTGTCGATCTCGCCAAAGACCGCAACGCGGTAGGTTTACTCTATCTCGTTCTTTTGTGAAAAATGTGATTTTTTCATAACAATTTCTATGTTCAAAATGAAAGTTTATATAAAAAATTTCAAAATGTCAAAATTTCGAAAATGCCATTTCGTAGAGATTTCAAAGGCCTTCGTTATGCCCAAACACCGTAACGCGTTTTATTTACTCTATCACGGTCTTTTTCGAAAAATGACATTTATTCATAACAATTTCTATGTTCAGGAGTTCCCTCGTCGGGAGCCAACCCTGGGTGCAGCAGCCATGTCATGGTGGAACTTAGTAATTGCCATCATAATGGAATGCCTATACCAAATTTCACGTCTCTACGGTTGACCGTTGAGGAGTTCCCTCGTCGGGAGCCAACCCTGGGTGCAGCAGCCATGTCATGGTGGAACTTAGTAATTGCCATCATAATGGAATGCCTATACCAAATTTCACGTCTCTACGGTTGACCGTTGAGGAGTTCCCTCGTCGGGAGCCAACCCTGGGTGCAGCAGCGATGTCATGGTGGAACTTAGAAATTGCCGTCATAATGGAATGCCTATACCAAATTTCACGTCTCTACGGTTGACCGTTGAGGAGTTCCCTCGTCGGGAGCCAACCCTGGGTGCAGCAGCCATGTCATGGTGGAACTTAGTAATTGCCATCATAATGGAATGCCTATACCAAATTTCACGTCTCTACGGTTGACCGTTGAGGAGTTCCCTCGTCGGGAGCCAACCCTGGGTGCAGCAGCCATGTCATGGTGGAACTTAGTAATTGCCATCATAATGGAATGCCTATACCAAATTTCACGTCTCTACGGTTGACCGTTGAGGAGTTCCCTCGTCGGGAGCCAACCCTGGGTGCAGCAGCCATGTCATGGTGGAACTTAGTAATTGCCATCATAATGGAATGCCTATACCAAATTTCACGTCTCTACGGTTGACCGTTGAGGAGTTCCCTCGTCGGGAGCCAACCCTGGGTGCAGCAGCCATGTCATGGTGGAACTTAGTAATTGCCATCATAATGGAATGCCTATACCAAATTTCACGTCTCTACGGTTGACCGTTGAGGAGTTCCCTCGTCGGGAGCCAACCCTGGGTGCAGCAGCGATGTCATGGTGGAACTTAGAAATTGCCGTCATAATGGAATGCCTATACCAAATTTCACGTCTCTACGGTTGACCGTTGAGGAGTTCCCTCGTCGGGAGCCAACCCTGGGTGCAGCAGCCATGTCATGGTGGAACTTAGTAATTGCCATCATAATGGAATGCCTATACCAAATTTCACGTCTCTACGGTTGACCGTTGAGGAGTTCCCTCGTCGGGAGCCAACCCTGGGTGCAGCAGCCATGTCATGGTGGAACTTAGTAATTGCCATCATAATGGAATGCCTATACCAAATTTCACGTCTCTACGGTTGACCGTTGAGGAGTTCCCTCGTCGGGAGCCAACCCTGGGTGCAGCAGCCATGTCATGGTGGAACTTAGTAATTGCCATCATAATGGAATGCCTATACCAAATTTCACGTCTCTACGGTTGACCGTTGAGAAGTTCCCTCGTCGGGAGCCAACCCTGGGTGCAGCAGCCATGTCATGGTGGAACTTAGTAATTGCCATCATAATGGAATGCCTATACCAAATTTCACGTCTCTACGGTTGACCGTTGAGGAGTTCCCTCGTCCTTGTCACGTACCTCTTTCCGTAGGTTGTTTACTCCTTTTAATTCGTTTAACGCCTCGCGGGCAATATCTCTGGCTCTTTCCGGTATTTCTTCGAAATTCCGAAACGGCACTTCTATTTCTGTGGTCTCCATATTGTCTCTTCTCGTTGATCAAAGGCACTGAAAATGAAAATGAAAAAGCACAGATTAAATAGTATTGAAAAGTAATTAAAGAAGAAGAAGAAGACGAGATAAAAAGCAGAAACAATGAAATGAAAAGCGTTCTAAAACCCTATCTTTTGACACCTCGCTTGTGTGTATATGATAAAATAAAGAATATAATATTTAATTTATTAAACGAAGCCGCGGGAAAAATACTAAAACTCCCTTGGCTCGGATCGCTACTATTGAAAACAAACATCGTAAAATCGATAAATAAACTTTCGCAAGTATGACGAGGGCTGAAGTTACCATAGAAACAGAAATCGTTAAATCGATAAATATTCTATTGCGAGTCGGGCCACCGCCTGAGCTCGTTACTATGGAAACAAAACCGTTAAATCGATAAATCAATATACCTATACAGATATTAAATCGTCTATAATTCCGTTAATATTACTCAGATTTGAAAATTAAAAGAAGCGTTAGATGCGCAAAGCAAAACTCTATTAGATAATAATAAACAGGGAGGACTATTGATGCCTTTTAGCGCAATAGCCCTCAAACGTCGGAAGCCAATTTATTTCGAAAAATGTGATTTTTTCATAACAATTTCTATGTTCAAAATGAAAGTTTATATAAAAAAATTCAAAATGTCAAAATTTCGAAAATGCCATTTCGTAGAGATTTCAAAGGCCTTCGTTCTGTCCGAACACCGTAACGCGTTAGGTTTACTCTATCTCGATTTATTTCGAAAAATGTGATTTTTTCATAATAATTTCCAAGTTCAAAATGAAAGTTTATATAAAAATTTTCAAAATATCAAAATTTCAAAAATGCCATTTTGTAGAGCTTAAGCGGGGTGTCGATCTCGCCAAAGACCGCAACGCGGTAGGTTTACTCTATCTCGATTTATTTCGAAAAATGTGATTTTTTCATAACAATTTCTATGTTCAAAATGAAAGTTTATATAAAATTTTTCAAAATGTCAAAATTTCGAAAATGCCATTTTGTAGAGATTACCAAGGTCGTCGTTCTGTCCGAACGCCGTAACGCTATAGGTTTACTCTATCACGATCTTTTTCGAAAAATGTGATTTTTTCATAACAATTTCTATGTTTAAAATGAAATTTTATATAAAATTTTTCAAAATGTCAAAATTTCGAAAATGCCATTTTGTAGAGATTACCAAGGCCGTCGTTCTGTCCGAACGCCGTAACGCTATAGGTTTACTCTATCACGATCTTTTTCGAAAAATGTGATTTTTTCATAATAATTTCTATGTTTAAAATGAAATTTTATATAAAATTTTTCAAAATGTCAAAATTTCAAAAATGCCATTTTGTAGAGCTTAAGCGGGGTGTCGATCTAGCCAAAGACCGCAACGCGGTAGGTTTACTCTATCACGGTCTTTTTCGAAAAATGTCATTTATTCATAACAATTTCTATGTTCAAAATGAAAGTTTATATAAAAAATTTCAAAATGTCAAAATTTCGAAAATGCCATTTCGTAGAGATTACCAAGGCCGTGGTTCTGTCCGAACGCCGTAACGCTATAGGTTTACTCTATCACGATCTTTTTCGAAAAATGTGATTTTTTCATTATAATTTCTATGTTTAAAATGAAATTTTATATAAAATTTTTCAAAATGTCAAAATTTCAAAAATGCCATTTTGTAGAGCTTAAGCGGGGTGTCGATCTCGCCAAAGACCGCAACGCGGTAGGTTTACTCTATCTCGATTTATTTCGAAAAATGTGATTTTTTCATAACAATTTCTATGTTCAAAATGAAAGTTTATATAAAAAATTTCAAAATGTCAAAATTTCGAAAATGCCATTTTGTAGAGATTACCAAGGCCGTCGTTCTGTCCGAACGCCGTAACCCTATAGGTTTACTCTATCACGATCTTTTTCGAAAAATGTGATTTTTTCATAACAATTTCTATGTTTAAAATGAAATTTTATATAAAATTTTTCAAAATGTCAAAATTTCGAAAATGCCATTTTGTAGAGATTACCAAGGCCGTCGTTCTGTCCGAACGCCGTAACCCTATAGGTTTACTCTATCACGATCTTTTTCGAAAAATATGATTTTTTCATAATAATTTCTATGTTTAAAATGAAATTTTATATAAAATTTTTCAAAAAGTCAAAATTTCAAAAATGCCATTTTGTAGAGCTTAAGCGGGGTGTCGATCTCGCCAAAGACCGCAACGCGGTAGGTTTACTCTATCTCGTTCTTTTGTGAAAAATGTGATTTTTTCATAACAATTTCTATGTTCAAAATGAAAGTTTATATAAAAAATTTCAAAATGTCAAAATTTCGAAAATGCCATTTCGTAGAGATTTCAAAGGCCTTCGTTATGCCCAAACACCGTAACGCGTTTTATTTACTCTATCACGGTCTTTTTCGAAAAATGACATTTATTCATAACAATTTCTATGTTCAGGAGTTCCCTCGTCGGGAGCCAACCCTGGGTGCAGCAGCCATGTCATGGTGGAACTTAGTAATTGCCATCATAATGGAATGCCTATACCAAATTTCACGTCTCTACGGTTGACCGTTGAGGAGTTCCCTCGTCGGGAGCCAACCCTGGGTGCAGCAGCCATGTCATGGTGGAACTTAGTAATTGCCATCATAATGGAATGCCTATACCAAATTTCACGTCTCTACGGTTGACCGTTGAGGAGTTCCCTCGTCGGGAGCCAACCCTGGGTGCAGCAGCGATGTCATGGTGGAACTTAGAAATTGCCGTCATAATGGAATGCCTATACCAAATTTCACGTCTCTACGGTTGACCGTTGAGGAGTTCCCTCGTCGGGAGCCAACCCTGGGTGCAGCAGCCATGTCATGGTGGAACTTAGTAATTGCCATCATAATGGAATGCCTATACCAAATTTCACGTCTCTACGGTTGACCGTTGAGGAGTTCCCTCGTCGGGAGCCAACCCTGGGTGCAGCAGCCATGTCATGGTGGAACTTAGTAATTGCCATCATAATGGAATGCCTATACCAAATTTCACGTCTCTACGGTTGACCGTTGAGGAGTTCCCTCGTCGGGAGCCAACCCTGGGTGCAGCAGCCATGTCATGGTGGAACTTAGTAATTGCCATCATAATGGAATGCCTATACCAAATTTCACGTCTCTACGGTTGACCGTTGAGGAGTTCCCTCGTCGGGAGCCAACCCTGGGTGCAGCAGCCATGTCATGGTGGAACTTAGTAATTGCCATCATAATGGAATGCCTATACCAAATTTCACGTCTCTACGGTTGACCGTTGAGGAGTTCCCTCGTCGGGAGCCAACCCTGGGTGCAGCAGCGATGTCATGGTGGAACTTAGAAATTGCCGTCATAATGGAATGCCTATACCAAATTTCACGTCTCTACGGTTGACCGTTGAGGAGTTCCCTCGTCGGGAGCCAACCCTGGGTGCAGCAGCCATGTCATGGTGGAACTTAGTAATTGCCATCATAATGGAATGCCTATACCAAATTTCACGTCTCTACGGTTGACCGTTGAGGAGTTCCCTCGTCGGGAGCCAACCCTGGGTGCAGCAGCCATGTCATGGTGGAACTTAGTAATTGCCATCATAATGGAATGCCTATACCAAATTTCACGTCTCTACGGTTGACCGTTGAGGAGTTCCCTCGTCGGGAGCCAACCCTGGGTGCAGCAGCCATGTCATGGTGGAACTTAGTAATTGCCATCATAATGGAATGCCTATACCAAATTTCACGTCTCTACGGTTGACCGTTGAGGAGTTCCCTCGTCGGGAGCCAACCCTGGGTGCAGCAGCCATGTCATGGTGGAACTTAGTAATTGCCATCATAATGGAATGCCTATACCAAATTTCACGTCTCTACGGTTGACCGTTGAGGAGTTCCCTCGTCCTTGTCACGTACCTCTTTCCGTAGGTTGTTTACTCCTTTTAATTCGTTTAACGCCTCGCGGGCAATATCTCTGGCTCTTTCCGGTATTTCTTCGAAATTCCGAAACGGCACTTCTATTTCTGTGGTCTCCATATTGTCTCTTCTCGTTGATCAAAGGCACTGAAAATGAAAATGAAAAAGCACAGATTAAATAGTATTGAAAAGTAATTAAAGAAGAAGAAGAAGACGAGATAAAAAGCAGAAGCAATGAAATGAAAAGCGTTCTAAAACCCTATCTTTTGACACCTCGCTTGTGTGTATATGATAAAATAAAGAATATAATATTTAATTTATTAAACGAAGCCGCGGGAAAAATACTAAAACTCCCTTGGCTCGGATCGCTACTATTGAAAACAAACATCGTAAAATCGATAAATAAACTTTCGCAAGTATGACGAGGGCTGAAGTTACCATAGAAACAGAAATCGTTAAATCGATAAATATTCTATTGCGAGTCGGGCCACCGCCTGAGCTCGTTACTATGGAAACAAAACCGTTAAATCGATAAATCAATATACCTATACAGATATTAAATCGTCTATAATTCCGTTAATATTACTCAGATTTGAAAATTAAAAGAAGCGTTAGATGCGCAAAGCAAAACTCTATTAGATAATAATAAACAGGGAGGACTATTGATGCCTTTTAGCGCAATAGCCCTCAAACGTCGGAAGCCAATTTATTTCGAAAAATGTGATTTTTTCATAACAATTTCTATGTTCAAAATGAAAGTTTATATAAAAAAATTCAAAATGTCAAAATTTCGAAAATGCCATTTCGTAGAGATTTCAAAGGCCTTCGTTCTGTCCGAACACCGTAACGCGTTAGGTTTACTCTATCTCGATTTATTTCGAAAAATGTGATTTTTTCATAATAATTTCCAAGTTCAAAATGAAAGTTTATATAAAAATTTTCAAAATATCAAAATTTCAAAAATGCCATTTTGTAGAGCTTAAGCGGGGTGTCGATCTCGCCAAAGACCGCAACGCGGTAGGTTTACTCTATCTCGATTTATTTCGAAAAATGTGATTTTTTCATAACAATTTCTATGTTCAAAATGAAAGTTTATATAAAATTTTTCAAAATGTCAAAATTTCGAAAATGCCATTTTGTAGAGATTACCAAGGTCGTCGTTCTGTCCGAACGCCGTAACGCTATAGGTTTACTCTATCACGATCTTTTTCGAAAAATGTGATTTTTTCATAACAATTTCTATGTTTAAAATGAAATTTTATATAAAATTTTTCAAAATGTCAAAATTTCGAAAATGCCATTTTGTAGAGATTACCAAGGCCGTCGTTCTGTCCGAACGCCGTAACGCTATAGGTTTACTCTATCACGATCTTTTTCGAAAAATGTGATTTTTTCATAATAATTTCTATGTTTAAAATGAAATTTTATATAAAATTTTTCAAAATGTCAAAATTTCAAAAATGCCATTTTGTAGAGCTTAAGCGGGGTGTCGATCTAGCCAAAGACCGCAACGCGGTAGGTTTACTCTATCACGGTCTTTTTCGAAAAATGTCATTTATTCATAACAATTTCTATGTTCAAAATGAAAGTTTATATAAAAAATTTCAAAATGTCAAAATTTCGAAAATGCCATTTCGTAGAGATTACCAAGGCCGTGGTTCTGTCCGAACGCCGTAACGCTATAGGTTTACTCTATCACGATCTTTTTCGAAAAATGTGATTTTTTCATTATAATTTCTATGTTTAAAATGAAATTTTATATAAAATTTTTCAAAATGTCAAAATTTCAAAAATGCCATTTTGTAGAGCTTAAGCGGGGTGTCGATCTCGCCAAAGACCGCAACGCGGTAGGTTTACTCTATCTCGATTTATTTCGAAAAATGTGATTTTTTCATAACAATTTCTATGTTCAAAATGAAAGTTTATATAAAAAATTTCAAAATGTCAAAATTTCGAAAATGCCATTTTGTAGAGATTACCAAGGCCGTCGTTCTGTCCGAACGCCGTAACCCTATAGGTTTACTCTATCACGATCTTTTTCGAAAAATGTGATTTTTTCATAACAATTTCTATGTTTAAAATGAAATTTTATATAAAATTTTTCAAAATGTCAAAATTTCGAAAATGCCATTTTGTAGAGATTACCAAGGCCGTCGTTCTGTCCGAACGCCGTAACCCTATAGGTTTACTCTATCACGATCTTTTTCGAAAAATATGATTTTTTCATAATAATTTCTATGTTTAAAATGAAATTTTATATAAAATTTTTCAAAAAGTCAAAATTTCAAAAATGCCATTTTGTAGAGCTTAAGCGGGGTGTCGATCTCGCCAAAGACCGCAACGCGGTAGGTTTACTCTATCTCGTTCTTTTGTGAAAAATGTGATTTTTTCATAACAATTTCTATGTTCAAAATGAAAGTTTATATAAAAAATTTCAAAATGTCAAAATTTCGAAAATGCCATTTCGTAGAGATTTCAAAGGCCTTCGTTATGCCCAAACACCGTAACGCGTTTTATTTACTCTATCACGGTCTTTTTCGAAAAATGACATTTATTCATAACAATTTCTATGTTCAGGAGTTCCCTCGTCGGGAGCCAACCCTGGGTGCAGCAGCCATGTCATGGTGGAACTTAGTAATTGCCATCATAATGGAATGCCTATACCAAATTTCACGTCTCTACGGTTGACCGTTGAGGAGTTCCCTCGTCGGGAGCCAACCCTGGGTGCAGCAGCCATGTCATGGTGGAACTTAGTAATTGCCATCATAATGGAATGCCTATACCAAATTTCACGTCTCTACGGTTGACCGTTGAGGAGTTCCCTCGTCGGGAGCCAACCCTGGGTGCAGCAGCGATGTCATGGTGGAACTTAGAAATTGCCGTCATAATGGAATGCCTATACCAAATTTCACGTCTCTACGGTTGACCGTTGAGGAGTTCCCTCGTCGGGAGCCAACCCTGGGTGCAGCAGCCATGTCATGGTGGAACTTAGTAATTGCCATCATAATGGAATGCCTATACCAAATTTCACGTCTCTACGGTTGACCGTTGAGGAGTTCCCTCGTCGGGAGCCAACCCTGGGTGCAGCAGCCATGTCATGGTGGAACTTAGTAATTGCCATCATAATGGAATGCCTATACCAAATTTCACGTCTCTACGGTTGACCGTTGAGGAGTTCCCTCGTCGGGAGCCAACCCTGGGTGCAGCAGCCATGTCATGGTGGAACTTAGTAATTGCCATCATAATGGAATGCCTATACCAAATTTCACGTCTCTACGGTTGACCGTTGAGAAGTTCCCTCGTCGGGAGCCAACCCTGGGTGCAGCAGCCATGTCATGGTGGAACTTAGTAATTGCCATCATAATGGAATGCCTATACCAAATTTCACGTCTCTACGGTTGACCGTTGAGGAGTTCCCTCGTCCTTGTCACGTACCTCTTTCCGTAGGTTGTTTACTCCTTTTAATTCGTTTAACGCCTCGCGGGCAATATCTCTGGCTCTTTCCGGTATTTCTTCGAAATTCCGAAACGGCACTTCTATTTCTGTGGTCTCCATATTGTCTCTTCTCGTTGATCAAAGGCACTGAAAATGAAAATGAAAAAGCACAGATTAAATAGTATTGAAAAGTAATTAAAGAAGAAGAAGAAGACGAGATAAAAAGCAGAAGCAATGAAATGAAAAGCGTTCTAAAACCCTATCTTTTGACACCTCGCTTGTGTGTACATGATAAAATAAAGAATATAATATTTAATTTATTAAACGAAGCCGCGGGAAAAATACTAAAACTCCCTTGGCTCGGATCGCTACTATTGAAAACAAACATCGTAAAATCGATAAATAAACTTTCGCAAGTATGACGAGGGCTGAAGTTACCATAGAAACAGAAATCGTTAAATCGATAAATATTCTATTGCGAGTCGGGCCACCGCCTGAGCTCGTTACTATGGAAACAAAACCGTTAAATCGATAAATCAATATACCTATACAGATATTAAATCGTCTATAATTCCGTTAATATTACTCAGATTTGAAAATTAAAAGAAGCGTTAGATGCGCAAAGCAAAACTCTATTAGATAATAATAAACAGGGAGGACTATTGATGCCTTTTAGCGCAATAGCCCTCAAACGTCGGAAGCCAATTTATTTCGAAAAATGTGATTTTTTCATAACAATTTCTATGTTCAAAATGAAAGTTTATATAAAAAAATTCAAAATGTCAAAATTTCGAAAATGCCATTTCGTAGAGATTTCAAAGGCCTTCGTTCTGTCCGAACACCGTAACGCGTTAGGTTTACTCTATCTCGATTTATTTCGAAAAATGTGATTTTTTCATAATAATTTCCAAGTTCAAAATGAAAGTTTATATAAAAATTTTCAAAATATCAAAATTTCAAAAATGCCATTTTGTAGAGCTTAAGCGGGGTGTCGATCTCGCCAAAGACCGCAACGCGGTAGGTTTACTCTATCTCGATTTATTTCGAAAAATGTGATTTTTTCATAACAATTTCTATGTTCAAAATGAAAGTTTATATAAAATTTTTCAAAATGTCAAAATTTCGAAAATGCCATTTTGTAGAGATTACCAAGGTCGTCGTTCTGTCCGAACGCCGTAACGCTATAGGTTTACTCTATCACGATCTTTTTCGAAAAATGTGATTTTTTCATAACAATTTCTATGTTTAAAATGAAATTTTATATAAAATTTTTCAAAATGTCAAAATTTCGAAAATGCCATTTTGTAGAGATTACCAAGGCCGTCGTTCTGTCCGAACGCCGTAACGCTATAGGTTTACTCTATCACGATCTTTTTCGAAAAATGTGATTTTTTCATAATAATTTCTATGTTTAAAATGAAATTTTATATAAAATTTTTCAAAATGTCAAAATTTCAAAAATGCCATTTTGTAGAGCTTAAGCGGGGTGTCGATCTAGCCAAAGACCGCAACGCGGTAGGTTTACTCTATCACGGTCTTTTTCGAAAAATGTCATTTATTCATAACAATTTCTATGTTCAAAATGAAAGTTTATATAAAAAATTTCAAAATGTCAAAATTTCGAAAATGCCATTTCGTAGAGATTACCAAGGCCGTGGTTCTGTCCGAACGCCGTAACGCTATAGGTTTACTCTATCACGATCTTTTTCGAAAAATGTGATTTTTTCATTATAATTTCTATGTTTAAAATGAAATTTTATATAAAATTTTTCAAAATGTCAAAATTTCAAAAATGCCATTTTGTAGAGCTTAAGCGGGGTGTCGATCTCGCCAAAGACCGCAACGCGGTAGGTTTACTCTATCTCGATTTATTTCGAAAAATGTGATTTTTTCATAACAATTTCTATGTTCAAAATGAAAGTTTATATAAAAAATTTCAAAATGTCAAAATTTCGAAAATGCCATTTTGTAGAGATTACCAAGGCCGTCGTTCTGTCCGAACGCCGTAACCCTATAGGTTTACTCTATCACGATCTTTTTCGAAAAATGTGATTTTTTCATAACAATTTCTATGTTTAAAATGAAATTTTATATAAAATTTTTCAAAATGTCAAAATTTCGAAAATGCCATTTTGTAGAGATTACCAAGGCCGTCGTTCTGTCCGAACGCCGTAACCCTATAGGTTTACTCTATCACGATCTTTTTCGAAAAATATGATTTTTTCATAATAATTTCTATGTTTAAAATGAAATTTTATATAAAATTTTTCAAAAAGTCAAAATTTCAAAAATGCCATTTTGTAGAGCTTAAGCGGGGTGTCGATCTCGCCAAAGACCGCAACGCGGTAGGTTTACTCTATCTCGTTCTTTTGTGAAAAATGTGATTTTTTCATAACAATTTCTATGTTCAAAATGAAAGTTTATATAAAAAATTTCAAAATGTCAAAATTTCGAAAATGCCATTTCGTAGAGATTTCAAAGGCCTTCGTTATGCCCAAACACCGTAACGCGTTTTATTTACTCTATCACGGTCTTTTTCGAAAAATGACATTTATTCATAACAATTTCTATGTTCAGGAGTTCCCTCGTCGGGAGCCAACCCTGGGTGCAGCAGCCATGTCATGGTGGAACTTAGTAATTGCCATCATAATGGAATGCCTATACCAAATTTCACGTCTCTACGGTTGACCGTTGAGGAGTTCCCTCGTCGGGAGCCAACCCTGGGTGCAGCAGCCATGTCATGGTGGAACTTAGTAATTGCCATCATAATGGAATGCCTATACCAAATTTCACGTCTCTACGGTTGACCGTTGAGGAGTTCCCTCGTCGGGAGCCAACCCTGGGTGCAGCAGCGATGTCATGGTGGAACTTAGAAATTGCCGTCATAATGGAATGCCTATACCAAATTTCACGTCTCTACGGTTGACCGTTGAGGAGTTCCCTCGTCGGGAGCCAACCCTGGGTGCAGCAGCCATGTCATGGTGGAACTTAGTAATTGCCATCATAATGGAATGCCTATACCAAATTTCACGTCTCTACGGTTGACCGTTGAGGAGTTCCCTCGTCGGGAGCCAACCCTGGGTGCAGCAGCCATGTCATGGTGGAACTTAGTAATTGCCATCATAATGGAATGCCTATACCAAATTTCACGTCTCTACGGTTGACCGTTGAGGAGTTCCCTCGTCGGGAGCCAACCCTGGGTGCAGCAGCCATGTCATGGTGGAACTTAGTAATTGCCATCATAATGGAATGCCTATACCAAATTTCACGTCTCTACGGTTGACCGTTGAGAAGTTCCCTCGTCGGGAGCCAACCCTGGGTGCAGCAGCCATGTCATGGTGGAACTTAGTAATTGCCATCATAATGGAATGCCTATACCAAATTTCACGTCTCTACGGTTGACCGTTGAGGAGTTCCCTCGTCCTTGTCACGTACCTCTTTCCGTAGGTTGTTTACTCCTTTTAATTCGTTTAACGCCTCGCGGGCAATATCTCTGGCTCTTTCCGGTATTTCTTCGAAATTCCGAAACGGCACTTCTATTTCTGTGGTCTCCATATTGTCTCTTCTCGTTGATCAAAGGCACTGAAAATGAAAATGAAAAAGCACAGATTAAATAGTATTGAAAAGTAATTAAAGAAGAAGAAGAAGACGAGATAAAAAGCAGAAGCAATGAAATGAAAAGCGTTCTAAAACCCTATCTTTTGACACCTCGCTTGTGTGTATATGATAAAATAAAGAATATAATATTTAATTTATTAAACGAAGCCGCGGGAAAAATACTAAAACTCCCTTGGCTCGGATCGCTACTATTGAAAACAAACATCGTAAAATCGATAAATAAACTTTCGCAAGTATGACGAGGGCTGAAGTTACCATAGAAACAGAAATCGTTAAATCGATAAATATTCTATTGCGAGTCGGGCCACCGCCTGAGCTCGTTACTATGGAAACAAAACCGTTAAATCGATAAATCAATATACCTATACAGATATTAAATCGTCTATAATTCCGTTAATATTACTCAGATTTGAAAATTAAAAGAAGCGTTAGATGCGCAAAGCAAAACTCTATTAGATAATAATAAACAGGGAGGACTATTGATGCCTTTTAGCGCAATAGCCCTCAAACGTCGGAAGCCAATTTATTTCGAAAAATGTGATTTTTTCATAACAATTTCTATGTTCAAAATGAAAGTTTATATAAAAAAATTCAAAATGTCAAAATTTCGAAAATGCCATTTCGTAGAGATTTCAAAGGCCTTCGTTCTGTCCGAACACCGTAACGCGTTAGGTTTACTCTATCTCGATTTATTTCGAAAAATGTGATTTTTTCATAATAATTTCCAAGTTCAAAATGAAAGTTTATATAAAAATTTTCAAAATATCAAAATTTCAAAAATGCCATTTTGTAGAGCTTAAGCGGGGTGTCGATCTCGCCAAAGACCGCAACGCGGTAGGTTTACTCTATCTCGATTTATTTCGAAAAATGTGATTTTTTCATAACAATTTCTATGTTCAAAATGAAAGTTTATATAAAATTTTTCAAAATGTCAAAATTTCGAAAATGCCATTTTGTAGAGATTACCAAGGTCGTCGTTCTGTCCGAACGCCGTAACGCTATAGGTTTACTCTATCACGATCTTTTTCGAAAAATGTGATTTTTTCATAACAATTTCTATGTTTAAAATGAAATTTTATATAAAATTTTTCAAAATGTCAAAATTTCGAAAATGCCATTTTGTAGAGATTACCAAGGCCGTCGTTCTGTCCGAACGCCGTAACGCTATAGGTTTACTCTATCACGATCTTTTTCGAAAAATGTGATTTTTTCATAATAATTTCTATGTTTAAAATGAAATTTTATATAAAATTTTTCAAAATGTCAAAATTTCAAAAATGCCATTTTGTAGAGCTTAAGCGGGGTGTCGATCTAGCCAAAGACCGCAACGCGGTAGGTTTACTCTATCACGGTCTTTTTCGAAAAATGTCATTTATTCATAACAATTTCTATGTTCAAAATGAAAGTTTATATAAAAAATTTCAAAATGTCAAAATTTCGAAAATGCCATTTCGTAGAGATTACCAAGGCCGTGGTTCTGTCCGAACGCCGTAACGCTATAGGTTTACTCTATCACGATCTTTTCCGAAAAATGTGATTTTTTCATTATAATTTCTATGTTTAAAATGAAATTTTATATAAAATTTTTCAAAATGTCAAAATTTCAAAAATGCCATTTTGTAGAGCTTAAGCGGGGTGTCGATCTCGCCAAAGACCGCAACGCGGTAGGTTTACTCTATCTCGATTTATTTCGAAAAATGTGATTTTTTCATAACAATTTCTATGTTCAAAATGAAAGTTTATATAAAAAATTTCAAAATGTCAAAATTTCGAAAATGCCATTTTGTAGAGATTACCAAGGCCGTCGTTCTGTCCGAACGCCGTAACCCTATAGGTTTACTCTATCACGATCTTTTTCGAAAAATGTGATTTTTTCATAACAATTTCTATGTTTAAAATGAAATTTTATATAAAATTTTTCAAAATGTCAAAATTTCGAAAATGCCATTTTGTAGAGATTACCAAGGCCGTCGTTCTGTCCGAACGCCGTAACCCTATAGGTTTACTCTATCACGATCTTTTTCGAAAAATATGATTTTTTCATAATAATTTCTATGTTTAAAATGAAATTTTATATAAAATTTTTCAAAAAGTCAAAATTTCAAAAATGCCATTTTGTAGAGCTTAAGCGGGGTGTCGATCTCGCCAAAGACCGCAACGCGGTAGGTTTACTCTATCTCGTTCTTTTGTGAAAAATGTGATTTTTTCATAACAATTTCTATGTTCAAAATGAAAGTTTATATAAAAAATTTCAAAATGTCAAAATTTCGAAAATGCCATTTCGTAGAGATTTCAAAGGCCTTCGTTATGCCCAAACACCGTAACGCGTTTTATTTACTCTATCACGGTCTTTTTCGAAAAATGACATTTATTCATAACAATTTCTATGTTCAGGAGTTCCCTCGTCGGGAGCCAACCCTGGGTGCAGCAGCCATGTCATGGTGGAACTTAGTAATTGCCATCATAATGGAATGCCTATACCAAATTTCACGTCTCTACGGTTGACCGTTGAGGAGTTCCCTCGTCGGGAGCCAACCCTGGGTGCAGCAGCCATGTCATGGTGGAACTTAGTAATTGCCATCATAATGGAATGCCTATACCAAATTTCACGTCTCTACGGTTGACCGTTGAGGAGTTCCCTCGTCGGGAGCCAACCCTGGGTGCAGCAGCGATGTCATGGTGGAACTTAGAAATTGCCGTCATAATGGAATGCCTATACCAAATTTCACGTCTCTACGGTTGACCGTTGAGGAGTTCCCTCGTCGGGAGCCAACCCTGGGTGCAGCAGCCATGTCATGGTGGAACTTAGTAATTGCCATCATAATGGAATGCCTATACCAAATTTCACGTCTCTACGGTTGACCGTTGAGGAGTTCCCTCGTCGGGAGCCAACCCTGGGTGCAGCAGCCATGTCATGGTGGAACTTAGTAATTGCCATCATAATGGAATGCCTATACCAAATTTCACGTCTCTACGGTTGACCGTTGAGGAGTTCCCTCGTCGGGAGCCAACCCTGGGTGCAGCAGCCATGTCATGGTGGAACTTAGTAATTGCCATCATAATGGAATGCCTATACCAAATTTCACGTCTCTACGGTTGACCGTTGAGGAGTTCCCTCGTCGGGAGCCAACCCTGGGTGCAGCAGCCATGTCATGGTGGAACTTAGTAATTGCCATCATAATGGAATGCCTATACCAAATTTCACGTCTCTACGGTTGACCGTTGAGGAGTTCCCTCGTCGGGAGCCAACCCTGGGTGCAGCAGCGATGTCATGGTGGAACTTAGAAATTGCCGTCATAATGGAATGCCTATACCAAATTTCACGTCTCTACGGTTGACCGTTGAGGAGTTCCCTCGTCGGGAGCCAACCCTGGGTGCAGCAGCCATGTCATGGTGGAACTTAGTAATTGCCATCATAATGGAATGCCTATACCAAATTTCACGTCTCTACGGTTGACCGTTGAGGAGTTCCCTCGTCGGGAGCCAACCCTGGGTGCAGCAGCCATGTCATGGTGGAACTTAGTAATTGCCATCATAATGGAATGCCTATACCAAAATTTCACGTCTCTACGGTTGACCGTTGAGGAGTTCCCTCGTCGGGAGCCAACCCTGGGTGCAGCAGCCATGTCATGGTGGAACTTAGTAATTGCCATCATAATGGAATGCCTATACCAAATTTCACGTCTCTACGGTTGACCGTTGAGAAGTTCCCTCGTCGGGAGCCAACCCTGGGTGCAGCAGCCATGTCATGGTGGAACTTAGTAATTGCATCATAATGGAATGCCTATACCAAATTTCACGTCTCTACGGTTGACCGTTGAGGAGTTCCCTCGTCCTTGTCACGTACCTCTTTCCGTAGGTTGTTTACTCCTTTTAATTCGTTTAACGCCTCGCGGGCAATATCTCTGGCTCTTTCCGGTATTTCTTCGAAATTCCGAAACGGCACTTCTATTTCTGTGGTCTCCATATTGTCTCTTCTCGTTGATCAAAGGCACTGAAAATGAAAATGGAAAAAGGCAACAGATTAAATAGTATTGAAAAGTAATTAAAGAAGAAGAAGAAGACGAGATAAAAGCAGAAGCAATGAAATGAAAAGCGTTCTAAAACCCTATCTTTTGACACCTCGCTTGTGTGTATATGATAAAATAAAGAATATAATATTTAATTTATTAAACGAAGCCGCGGGAAAAATACTAAAACTCCCTTGGCTCGGATCGCTACTATTGAAAACAAACATCGTAAAATCGATAAATAAACTTTCGCAAGTATGACGAGGGCTGAAGTTACCATAGAAACAGAAATCGTTAAATCGATAAATATTCTATTGCGAGGTCGGGCCACCGCCTGAGCTCGTTACTATGGAAACAAAACCGTTAAATCGATAAATCAATATACCTATACAGATATTAAATCGTCTATAATTCCGTTAATATTACTCAGATTTGAAAATTAAAAGAAGCGTTAGATGCGCAAAGCAAACTCTATTAGATAATAATAACAGGGAGGACTATTGATGCCTTTTAGCGCAATAGCCCTCAAACGTCGGAAGCCAATTTATTTCGAAAAATGTGATTTTTTCATAACAATTTCTATGTTCAAAATGAAAGTTTATATAAAAAAATTCAAATGTCAAAATTTCGAAAATGCCATTTCGTAGAGATTTCAAAGGCCTTCGTTCTGTCCGAACACCGTAAACGCGTTAGGTTTACTCTATCTCGATTTATTCGAAAAATGTGATTTTTTCATAATAATTTCCAAGTTCAAAATTGAAAGTTTATATAAAAATTTCAAAATATCAAATTTCAAAAATGCCATTTTTGTAGAGCTTAAGCGGGGTGTCGATCTCGCCAAAGACCGCAACGCGGTAGGTTTACTCTATCACGATTTATTTCGAAAAATGTGATTTTTTCATAACAATTTCTATGTTCAAAATGAAAGTTTATATAAAATTTTTCAAAATGTCAAAATTTCGAAAATGCCATTTTGTAGAGATTACCAAGGTCGTCGTTCTGTCCGAACGCCGTAACGCTATAGGTTTACTCTATCACGATCTTTTTCGAAAAATGTGATTTTTTCATAACAATTTCTATGTTTAAAATGAAATTTTATATAAAATTTTTCAAAATGTCAAAATTTCGAAAATGCCATTTTGTAGAGATTACCAAGGCCGTCGTTCTGTCCGAACGCCGTAACGCTATAGGTTTACTCTATCACGATCTTTTTCGAAAAATGTGATTTTTTCATAATAATTTCTATGTTTAAAATGAAATTTTATATAAAATTTTTCAAAATGTCAAAATTTCAAAAATGCCATTTTGTAGAGCTTAAGCGGGGTGTCGATCTAGCCAAAGACCGCAACGCGGTAGGTTTACTCTATCACGGTCTTTTTCGAAAAATGTCATTTATTCATAACAATTTCTATGTTCAAAATGAAAGTTTATATAAAAAATTTCAAAATGTCAAAATTTCGAAAATGCCATTTCGTAGAGATTACCAAGGCCGTGGTTCTGTCCGAACGCCGTAACGCTATAGGTTTACTCTATCACGATCTTTTTCGAAAAATGTGATTTTTTCATTATAATTTCTATGTTTAAAATGAAATTTTATATAAAATTTTTCAAAATGTCAAAATTTCAAAAATGCCATTTTGTAGAGCTTAAGCGGGGTGTCGATCTCGCCAAAGACCGCAACGCGGTAGGTTTACTCTATCTCGATTTATTTCGAAAAATGTGATTTTTTCATAACAATTTCTATGTTCAAAATGAAAGTTTATATAAAAAATTTCAAAATGTCAAAATTTCGAAAATGCCATTTTGTAGAGATTACCAAGGCCGTCGTTCTGTCCGAACGCCGTAACCCTATAGGTTTACTCTATCACGATCTTTTTCGAAAAATGTGATTTTTTCATAACAATTTCTATGTTTAAAATGAAATTTTATATAAAATTTTTCAAAATGTCAAAATTTCGAAAATGCCATTTTGTAGAGATTACCAAGGCCGTCGTTCTGTCCGAACGCCGTAACCCTATAGGTTTACTCTATCACGATCTTTTTCGAAAAATATGATTTTTTCATAATAATTTCTATGTTTAAAATGAAATTTTATATAAAATTTTTCAAAAAGTCAAAATTTCAAAAATGCCATTTTGTAGAGCTTAAGCGGGGTGTCGATCTCGCCAAAGACCGCAACGCGGTAGGTTTACTCTATCTCGTTCTTTTGTGAAAAATGTGATTTTTTCATAACAATTTCTATGTTCAAAATGAAAGTTTATATAAAAAATTTCAAAATGTCAAAATTTCG
Source organism: Micropterix aruncella (assembly GCA_944548615.1). NCBI lineage: Eukaryota > Metazoa > Arthropoda > Insecta > Lepidoptera > Micropterigidae > Micropterix > Micropterix aruncella. The sequence continues at coordinate 24,060 of CALYMY010000267.1, forward strand.
AAAATGCCATTTCGTAGAGATTTCAAAGGCCTTCGTTATGCCCAAACACCGTAACGCGTTTTATTTACTCTATCACGGTCTTTTTCGAAAAATGACATTTATTCATAACAATTTCTATGTTCAGGAGTTCCCTCGTCGGGAGCCAACCCTGGGTGCAGCAGCCATGTCATGGTGGAACTTAGTAATTGCCATCATAATGGAATGCCTATACCAAATTTCACGTCTCTACGGTTGACCGTTGAGGAGTTCCCTCGTCGGGAGCCAACCCTGGGTGCAGCAGCCATGTCATGGTGGAACTTAGTAATTGCCATCATAATGGAATGCCTATACCAAATTTCACGTCTCTACGGTTGACCGTTGAGGAGTTCCCTCGTCGGGAGCCAACCCTGGGTGCAGCAGCGATGTCATGGTGGAACTTAGAAATTGCCGTCATAATGGAATGCCTATACCAAATTTCACGTCTCTACGGTTGACCGTTGAGGAGTTCCCTCGTCGGGAGCCAACCCTGGGTGCAGCAGCCATGTCATGGTGGAACTTAGTAATTGCCATCATAATGGAATGCCTATACCAAATTTCACGTCTCTACGGTTGACCGTTGAGGAGTTCCCTCGTCGGGAGCCAACCCTGGGTGCAGCAGCCATGTCATGGTGGAACTTAGTAATTGCCATCATAATGGAATGCCTATACCAAATTTCACGTCTCTACGGTTGACCGTTGAGGAGTTCCCTCGTCGGGAGCCAACCCTGGGTGCAGCAGCCATGTCATGGTGGAACTTAGTAATTGCCATCATAATGGAATGCCTATACCAAATTTCACGTCTCTACGGTTGACCGTTGAGGAGTTCCCTCGTCGGGAGCCAACCCTGGGTGCAGCAGCCATGTCATGGTGGAACTTAGTAATTGCCATCATAATGGAATGCCTATACCAAATTTCACGTCTCTACGGTTGACCGTTGAGGAGTTCCCTCGTCGGGAGCCAACCCTGGGTGCAGCAGCGATGTCATGGTGGAACTTAGAAATTGCCGTCATAATGGAATGCCTATACCAAATTTCACGTCTCTACGGTTGACCGTTGAGGAGTTCCCTCGTCGGGAGCCAACCCTGGGTGCAGCAGCCATGTCATGGTGGAACTTAGTAATTGCCATCATAATGGAATGCCTATACCAAATTTCACGTCTCTACGGTTGACCGTTGAGGAGTTCCCTCGTCGGGAGCCAACCCTGGGTGCAGCAGCCATGTCATGGTGGAACTTAGTAATTGCCATCATAATGGAATGCCTATACCAAATTTCACGTCTCTACGGTTGACCGTTGAGGAGTTCCCTCGTCGGGAGCCAACCCTGGGTGCAGCAGCCATGTCATGGTGGAACTTAGTAATTGCCATCATAATGGAATGCCTATACCAAATTTCACGTCTCTACGGTTGACCGTTGAGAAGTTCCCTCGTCGGGAGCCAACCCTGGGTGCAGCAGCCATGTCATGGTGGAACTTAGTAATTGCCATCATAATGGAATGCCTATACCAAATTTCACGTCTCTACGGTTGACCGTTGAGGAGTTCCCTCGTCCTTGTCACGTACCTCTTTCCGTAGGTTGTTTACTCCTTTTAATTCGTTTAACGCCTCGCGGGCAATATCTCTGGCTCTTTCCGGTATTTCTTCGAAATTCCGAAACGGCACTTCTATTTCTGTGGTCTCCATATTGTCTCTTCTCGTTGATCAAAGGCACTGAAAATGAAAATGAAAAAGCACAGATTAAATAGTATTGAAAAGTAATTAAAGAAGAAGAAGAAGACGAGATAAAAAGCAGAAGCAATGAAATGAAAAGCGTTCTAAAACCCTATCTTTTGACACCTCGCTTGTGTGTATATGATAAAATAAAGAATATAATATTTAATTTATTAAACGAAGCCGCGGGAAAAATACTAAAACTCCCTTGGCTCGGATCGCTACTATTGAAAACAAACATCGTAAAATCGATAAATAAACTTTCGCAAGTATGACGAGGGCTGAAGTTACCATAGAAACAGAAATCGTTAAATCGATAAATATTCTATTGCGAGTCGGGCCACCGCCTGAGCTCGTTACTATGGAAACAAAACCGTTAAATCGATAAATCAATATACCTATACAGATATTAAATCGTCTATAATTCCGTTAATATTACTCAGATTTGAAAATTAAAAGAAGCGTTAGATGCGCAAAGCAAAACTCTATTAGATAATAATAAACAGGGAGGACTATTGATGCCTTTTAGCGCAATAGCCCTCAAACGTCGGAAGCCAATTTATTTCGAAAAATGTGATTTTTTCATAACAATTTCTATGTTCAAAATGAAAGTTTATATAAAAAAATTCAAAATGTCAAAATTTCGAAAATGCCATTTCGTAGAGATTTCAAAGGCCTTCGTTCTGTCCGAACACCGTAACGCGTTAGGTTTACTCTATCTCGATTTATTTCGAAAAATGTGATTTTTTCATAATAATTTCCAAGTTCAAAATGAAAGTTTATATAAAAATTTTCAAAATATCAAAATTTCAAAAATGCCATTTTGTAGAGCTTAAGCGGGGTGTCGATCTCGCCAAAGACCGCAACGCGGTAGGTTTACTCTATCTCGATTTATTTCGAAAAATGTGATTTTTTCATAACAATTTCTATGTTCAAAATGAAAGTTTATATAAAATTTTTCAAAATGTCAAAATTTCGAAAATGCCATTTTGTAGAGATTACCAAGGTCGTCGTTCTGTCCGAACGCCGTAACGCTATAGGTTTACTCTATCACGATCTTTTTCGAAAAATGTGATTTTTTCATAACAATTTCTATGTTTAAAATGAAATTTTATATAAAATTTTTCAAAATGTCAAAATTTCGAAAATGCCATTTTGTAGAGATTACCAAGGCCGTCGTTCTGTCCGAACGCCGTAACGCTATAGGTTTACTCTATCACGATCTTTTTCGAAAAATGTGATTTTTTCATAATAATTTCTATGTTTAAAATGAAATTTTATATAAAATTTTTCAAAATGTCAAAATTTCAAAAATGCCATTTTGTAGAGCTTAAGCGGGGTGTCGATCTAGCCAAAGACCGCAACGCGGTAGGTTTACTCTATCACGGTCTTTTTCGAAAAATGTCATTTATTCATAACAATTTCTATGTTCAAAATGAAAGTTTATATAAAAAATTTCAAAATGTCAAAATTTCGAAAATGCCATTTCGTAGAGATTACCAAGGCCGTGGTTCTGTCCGAACGCCGTAACGCTATAGGTTTACTCTATCACGATCTTTTTCGAAAAATGTGATTTTTTCATTATAATTTCTATGTTTAAAATGAAATTTTATATAAAATTTTTCAAAATGTCAAAATTTCAAAAATGCCATTTTGTAGAGCTTAAGCGGGGTGTCGATCTCGCCAAAGACCACAACGCGGTAGGTTTACTCTATCTCGATTTATTTCGAAAAATGTGATTTTTTCATAACAATTTCTATGTTCAAAATGAAAGTTTATATAAAAAATTTCAAAATGTCAAAATTTCGAAAATGCCATTTTGTAGAGATTACCAAGGCCGTCGTTCTGTCCGAACGCCGTAACCCTATAGGTTTACTCTATCACGATCTTTTTCGAAAAATGTGATTTTTTCATAACAATTTCTATGTTTAAAATGAAATTTTATATAAAATTTTTCTAAATGTCAAAATTTCGAAAATGCCATTTTGTAGAGATTACCAAGGCCGTCGTTCTGTCCGAACGCCGTAACCCTATAGGTTTACTCTATCACGATCTTTTTCGAAAAATATGATTTTTTCATAATAATTTCTATGTTTAAAATGAAATTTTATATAAAATTTTTCAAAAAGTCAAAATTTCAAAAATGCCATTTTGTAGAGCTTAAGCGGGGTGTCGATCTCGCCAAAGACCGCAACGCGGTAGGTTTACTCTATCTCGTTCTTTTGTGAAAAATGTGATTTTTTCATAACAATTTCTATGTTCAAAATGAAAGTTTATATAAAAAATTTCAAAATGTCAAAATTTCGAAAATGCCATTTCGTAGAGATTTCAAAGGCCTTCGTTATGCCCAAACACCGTAACGCGTTTTATTTACTCTATCACGGTCTTTTTCGAAAAATGACATTTATTCATAACAATTTCTATGTTCAGGAGTTCCCTCGTCGGGAGCCAACCCTGGGTGCAGCAGCCATGTCATGGTGGAACTTAGTAATTGCCATCATAATGGAATGCCTATACCAAATTTCACGTCTCTACGGTTGACCGTTGAGGAGTTCCCTCGTCGGGAGCCAACCCTGGGTGCAGCAGCCATGTCATGGTGGAACTTAGTAATTGCCATCATAATGGAATGCCTATACCAAATTTCACGTCTCTACGGTTGACCGTTGAGGAGTTCCCTCGTCGGGAGCCAACCCTGGGTGCAGCAGCGATGTCATGGTGGAACTTAGAAATTGCCGTCATAATGGAATGCCTATACCAAATTTCACGTCTCTACGGTTGACCGTTGAGGAGTTCCCTCGTCGGGAGCCAACCCTGGGTGCAGCAGCCATGTCATGGTGGAACTTAGTAATTGCCATCATAATGGAATGCCTATACCAAATTTCACGTCTCTACGGTTGACCGTTGAGGAGTTCCCTCGTCGGGAGCCAACCCTGGGTGCAGCAGCCATGTCATGGTGGAACTTAGTAATTGCCATCATAATGGAATGCCTATACCAAATTTCACGTCTCTACGGTTGACCGTTGAGGAGTTCCCTCGTCGGGAGCCAACCCTGGGTGCAGCAGCCATGTCATGGTGGAACTTAGTAATTGCCATCATAATGGAATGCCTATACCAAATTTCACGTCTCTACGGTTGACCGTTGAGGAGTTCCCTCGTCGGGAGCCAACCCTGGGTGCAGCAGCCATGTCATGGTGGAACTTAGTAATTGCCATCATAATGGAATGCCTATACCAAATTTCACGTCTCTACGGTTGACCGTTGAGGAGTTCCCTCGTCGGGAGCCAACCCTGGGTGCAGCAGCGATGTCATGGTGGAACTTAGAAATTGCCGTCATAATGGAATGCCTATACCAAATTTCACGTCTCTACGGTTGACCGTTGAGGAGTTCCCTCGTCGGGAGCCAACCCTGGGTGCAGCAGCCATGTCATGGTGGAACTTAGTAATTGCCATCATAATGGAATGCCTATACCAAATTTCACGTCTCTACGGTTGACCGTTGAGGAGTTCCCTCGTCGGGAGCCAACCCTGGGTGCAGCAGCCATGTCATGGTGGAACTTAGTAATTGCCATCATAATGGAATGCCTATACCAAATTTCACGTCTCTACGGTTGACCGTTGAGGAGTTCCCTCGTCGGGAGCCAACCCTGGGTGCAGCAGCCATGTCATGGTGGAACTTAGTAATTGCCATCATAATGGAATGCCTATACCAAATTTCACGTCTCTACGGTTGACCGTTGAGAAGTTCCCTCGTCGGGAGCCAACCCTGGGTGCAGCAGCCATGTCATGGTGGAACTTAGTAATTGCCATCATAATGGAATGCCTATACCAAATTTCACGTCTCTACGGTTGACCGTTGAGGAGTTCCCTCGTCCTTGTCACGTACCTCTTTCCGTAGGTTGTTTACTCCTTTTAATTCGTTTAACGCCTCGCGGGCAATATCTCTGGCTCTTTCCGGTATTTCTTCGAAATTCCGAAACGGCACTTCTATTTCTGTGGTCTCCATATTGTCTCTTCTCGTTGATCAAAGGCACTGAAAATGAAAATGAAAAAGCACAGATTAAATAGTATTGAAAAGTAATTAAAGAAGAAGAAGAAGACGAGATAAAAAGCAGAAGCAATGAAATGAAAAGCGTTCTAAAACCCTATCTTTTGACACCTCGCTTGTGTGTATATGATAAAATAAAGAATATAATATTTAATTTATTAAACGAAGCCGCGGGAAAAATACTAAAACTCCCTTGGCTCGGATCGCTACTATTGAAAACAAACATCGTAAAATCGATAAATAAACTTTCGCAAGTATGACGAGGGCTGAAGTTACCATAGAAACAGAAATCGTTAAATCGATAAATATTCTATTGCGAGTCGGGCCACCGCCTGAGCTCGTTACTATGGAAACAAAACCGTTAAATCGATAAATCAATATACCTATACAGATATTAAATCGTCTATAATTCCGTTAATATTACTCAGATTTGAAAATTAAAAGAAGCGTTAGATGCGCAAAGCAAAACTCTATTAGATAATAATAAACAGGGAGGACTATTGATGCCTTTTAGCGCAATAGCCCTCAAACGTCGGAAGCCAATTTATTTCGAAAAATGTGATTTTTTCATAACAATTTCTATGTTCAAAATGAAAGTTTATATAAAAAAATTCAAAATGTCAAAATTTCGAAAATGCCATTTCGTAGAGATTTCAAAGGCCTTCGTTCTGTCCGAACACCGTAACGCGTTAGGTTTACTCTATCTCGATTTATTTCGAAAAATGTGATTTTTTCATAATAATTTCCAAGTTCAAAATGAAAGTTTATATAAAAATTTTCAAAATATCAAAATTTCAAAAATGCCATTTTGTAGAGCTTAAGCGGGGTGTCGATCTCGCCAAAGACCGCAACGCGGTAGGTTTACTCTATCTCGATTTATTTCGAAAAATGTGATTTTTTCATAACAATTTCTATGTTCAAAATGAAAGTTTATATAAAATTTTTCAAAATGTCAAAATTTCGAAAATGCCATTTTGTAGAGATTACCAAGGTCGTCGTTCTGTCCGAACGCCGTAACGCTATAGGTTTACTCTATCACGATCTTTTTCGAAAAATGTGATTTTTTCATAACAATTTCTATGTTTAAAATGAAATTTTATATAAAATTTTTCAAAATGTCAAAATTTCGAAAATGCCATTTTGTAGAGATTACCAAGGCCGTCGTTCTGTCCGAACGCCGTAACGCTATAGGTTTACTCTATCACGATCTTTTTCGAAAAATGTGATTTTTTCATAATAATTTCTATGTTTAAAATGAAATTTTATATAAAATTTTTCAAAGTGTCAAAATTTCAAAAATGCCATTTTGTAGAGCTTAAGCGGGGTGTCGATCTAGCCAAAGACCGCAACGCGGTAGGTTTACTCTATCACGGTCTTTTTCGAAAAATGTCATTTATTCATAACAATTTCTATGTTCAAAATGAAAGTTTATATAAAAAATTTCAAAATGTCAAAATTTCGAAAATGCGATTTCGTAGAGATTACCAAGGCCGTGGTTCTGTCCGAACGCCGTAACGCTATAGGTTTACTCTATCACGATCTTTTTCGAAAAATGTGATTTTTTCATTATAATTTCTATGTTTAAAATGAAATTTTATATAAAATTTTTCAAAATGTCAAAATTTCAAAAATGCCATTTTGTAGAGCTTAAGCGGGGTGTCGATCTCGCCAAAGACCGCAACGCGGTAGGTTTACTCTATCTCGATTTATTTCGAAAAATGTGATTTTTTCATAACAATTTCTATGTTCAAAATGAAAGTTTATATAAAAAATTTCAAAATGTCAAAATTTCGAAAATGCCATTTTGTAGAGATTACCAAGGCCGTCGTTCTGTCCGAACGCCGTAACCCTATAGGTTTACTCTATCACGATCTTTTTCGAAAAATGTGATTTTTTCATAACAATTTCTATGTTTAAAATGAAATTTTATATAAAATTTTTCAAAATGTCAAAATTTCGAAAATGCCATTTTGTAGAGATTACCAAGGCCGTCGTTCTGTCCGAACGCCGTAACCCTATAGGTTTACTCTATCACGATCTTTTTCGAAAAATATGATTTTTTCATAATAATTTCTATGTTTAAAATGAAATTTTATATAAAATTTTTCAAAAAGTCAAAATTTCAAAAATGCCATTTTGTAGAGCTTAAGCGGGGTGTCGATCTCGCCAAAGACCGCAACGCGGTAGGTTTACTCTATCTCGTTCTTTTGTGAAAAATGTGATTTTTTCATAACAATTTCTATGTTCAAAATGAAAGTTTATATAAAAAATTTCAAAATGTCAAAATTTCGAAAATGCCATTTCGTAGAGATTTCAAAGGCCTTCGTTATGCCCAAACACCGTAACGCGTTTTATTTACTCTATCACGGTCTTTTTCGAAAAATGACATTTATTCATAACAATTTCTATGTTCAGGAGTTCCCTCGTCGGGAGCCAACCCTGGGTGCAGCAGCCATGTCATGGTGGAACTTAGTAATTGCCATCATAATGGAATGCCTATACCAAATTTCACGTCTCTACGGTTGACCGTTGAGGAGTTCCCTCGTCGGGAGCCAACCCTGGGTGCAGCAGCCATGTCATGGTGGAACTTAGTAATTGCCATCATAATGGAATGCCTATACCAAATTTCACGTCTCTACGGTTGACCGTTGAGGAGTTCCCTCGTCGGGAGCCAACCCTGGGTGCAGCAGCGATGTCATGGTGGAACTTAGAAATTGCCGTCATAATGGAATGCCTATACCAAATTTCACGTCTCTACGGTTGACCGTTGAGGAGTTCCCTCGTCGGGAGCCAACCCTGGGTGCAGCAGCCATGTCATGGTGGAACTTAGTAATTGCCATCATAATGGAATGCCTATACCAAATTTCACGTCTCTACGGTTGACCGTTGAGGAGTTCCCTCGTCGGGAGCCAACCCTGGGTGCAGCAGCCATGTCATGGTGGAACTTAGTAATTGCCATCATAATGGAATGCCTATACCAAATTTCACGTCTCTACGGTTGACCGTTGAGGAGTTCCCTCGTCGGGAGCCAACCCTGGGTGCAGCAGCCATGTCATGGTGGAACTTAGTAATTGCCATCATAATGGAATGCCTATACCAAATTTCACGTCTCTACGGTTGACCGTTGAGGAGTTCCCTCGTCGGGAGCCAACCCTGGGTGCAGCAGCCATGTCATGGTGGAACTTAGTAATTGCCATCATAATGGAATGCCTATACCAAATTTCACGTCTCTACGGTTGACCGTTGAGGAGTTCCCTCGTCGGGAGCCAACCCTGGGTGCAGCAGCGATGTCATGGTGGAACTTAGAAATTGCCGTCATAATGGAATGCCTATACCAAATTTCACGTCTCTACGGTTGACCGTTGAGGAGTTCCCTCGTCGGGAGCCAACCCTGGGTGCAGCAGCCATGTCATGGTGGAACTTAGTAATTGCCATCATAATGGAATGCCTATACCAAATTTCACGTCTCTACGGTTGACCGTTGAGGAGTTCCCTCGTCGGGAGCCAACCCTGGGTGCAGCAGCCATGTCATGGTGGAACTTAGTAATTGCCATCATAATGGAATGCCTATACCAAATTTCACGTCTCTACGGTTGACCGTTGAGGAGTTCCCTCGTCGGGAGCCAACCCTGGGTGCAGCAGCCATGTCATGGTGGAACTTAGTAATTGCCATCATAATGGAATGCCTATACCAAATTTCACGTCTCTACGGTTGACCGTTGAGAAGTTCCCTCGTCGGGAGCCAACCCTGGGTGCAGCAGCCATGTCATGGTGGAACTTAGTAATTGCCATCATAATGGAATGCCTATACCAAATTTCACGTCTCTACGGTTGACCGTTGAGGAGTTCCCTCGTCCTTGTCACGTACCTCTTTCCGTAGGTTGTTTACTCCTTTTAATTCGTTTAACGCCTCGCGGGCAATATCTCTGGCTCTTTCCGGTATTTCTTCGAAATTCCGAAACGGCACTTCTATTTCTGTGGTCTCCATATTGTCTCTTCTCGTTGATCAAAGGCACTGAAAATGAAAATGAAAAAGCACAGATTAAATAGTATTGAAAAGTAATTAAAGAAGAAGAAGAAGACGAGATAAAAAGCAGAAACAATGAAATGAAAAGCGTTCTAAAACCCTATCTTTTGACACCTCGCTTGTGTGTATATGATAAAATAAAGAATATAATATTTAATTTATTAAACGAAGCCGCGGGAAAAATACTAAAACTCCCTTGGCTCGGATCGCTACTATTGAAAACAAACATCGTAAAATCGATAAATAAACTTTCGCAAGTATGACGAGGGCTGAAGTTACCATAGAAACAGAAATCGTTAAATCGATAAATATTCTATTGCGAGTCGGGCCACCGCCTGAGCTCGTTACTATGGAAACAAAACCGTTAAATCGATAAATCAATATACCTATACAGATATTAAATCGTCTATAATTCCGTTAATATTACTCAGATTTGAAAATTAAAAGAAGCGTTAGATGCGCAAAGCAAAACTCTATTAGATAATAATAAACAGGGAGGACTATTGATGCCTTTTAGCGCAATAGCCCTCAAACGTCGGAAGCCAATTTATTTCGAAAAATGTGATTTTTTCATAACAATTTCTATGTTCAAAATGAAAGTTTATATAAAAAAATTCAAAATGTCAAAATTTCGAAAATGCCATTTCGTAGAGATTTCAAAGGCCTTCGTTCTGTCCGAACACCGTAACGCGTTAGGTTTACTCTATCTCGATTTATTTCGAAAAATGTGATTTTTTCATAATAATTTCCAAGTTCAAAATGAAAGTTTATATAAAAATTTTCAAAATATCAAAATTTCAAAAATGCCATTTTGTAGAGCTTAAGCGGGGTGTCGATCTCGCCAAAGACCGCAACGCGGTAGGTTTACTCTATCTCGATTTATTTCGAAAAATGTGATTTTTTCATAACAATTTCTATGTTCAAAATGAAAGTTTATATAAAATTTTTCAAAATGTCAAAATTTCGAAAATGCCATTTTGTAGAGATTACCAAGGTCGTCGTTCTGTCCGAACGCCGTAACGCTATAGGTTTACTCTATCACGATCTTTTTCGAAAAATGTGATTTTTTCATAACAATTTCTATGTTTAAAATGAAATTTTATATAAAATTTTTCAAAATGTCAAAATTTCGAAAATGCCATTTTGTAGAGATTACCAAGGCCGTCGTTCTGTCCGAACGCCGTAACGCTATAGGTTTACTCTATCACGATCTTTTTCGAAAAATGTGATTTTTTCATAATAATTTCTATGTTTAAAATGAAATTTTATATAAAATTTTTCAAAATGTCAAAATTTCAAAAATGCCATTTTGTAGAGCTTAAGCGGGGTGTCGATCTAGCCAAAGACCGCAACGCGGTAGGTTTACTCTATCACGGTCTTTTTCGAAAAATGTCATTTATTCATAACAATTTCTATGTTCAAAATGAAAGTTTATATAAAAAATTTCAAAATGTCAAAATTTCGAAAATGCCATTTCGTAGAGATTACCAAGGCCGTGGTTCTGTCCGAACGCCGTAACGCTATAGGTTTACTCTATCACGATCTTTTTCGAAAAATGTGATTTTTTCATTATAATTTCTATGTTTAAAATGAAATTTTATATAAAATTTTTCAAAATGTCAAAATTTCAAAAATGCCATTTTGTAGAGCTTAAGCGGGGTGTCGATCTCGCCAAAGACCGCAACGCGGTAGGTTTACTCTATCTCGATTTATTTCGAAAAATGTGATTTTTTCATAACAATTTCTATGTTCAAAATGAAAGTTTATATAAAAAATTTCAAAATGTCAAAATTTCGAAAATGCCATTTTGTAGAGATTACCAAGGCCGTCGTTCTGTCCGAACGCCGTAACCCTATAGGTTTACTCTATCACGATCTTTTTCGAAAAATGTGATTTTTTCATAACAATTTCTATGTTTAAAATGAAATTTTATATAAAATTTTTCAAAATGTCAAAATTTCGAAAATGCCATTTTGTAGAGATTACCAAGGCCGTCGTTCTGTCCGAACGCCGTAACCCTATAGGTTTACTCTATCACGATCTTTTTCGAAAAATATGATTTTTTCATAATAATTTCTATGTTTAAAATGAAATTTTATATAAAATTTTTCAAAAAGTCAAAATTTCAAAAATGCCATTTTGTAGAGCTTAAGCGGGGTGTCGATCTCGCCAAAGACCGCAACGCGGTAGGTTTACTCTATCTCGTTCTTTTGTGAAAAATGTGATTTTTTCATAACAATTTCTATGTTCAAAATGAAAGTTTATATAAAAAATTTCAAAATGTCAAAATTTCGAAAATGCCATTTCGTAGAGATTTCAAAGGCCTTCGTTATGCCCAAACACCGTAACGCGTTTTATTTACTCTATCACGGTCTTTTTCGAAAAATGACATTTATTCATAACAATTTCTATGTTCAGGAGTTCCCTCGTCGGGAGCCAACCCTGGGTGCAGCAGCCATGTCATGGTGGAACTTAGTAATTGCCATCATAATGGAATGCCTATACCAAATTTCACGTCTCTACGGTTGACCGTTGAGGAGTTCCCTCGTCGGGAGCCAACCCTGGGTGCAGCAGCCATGTCATGGTGGAACTTAGTAATTGCCATCATAATGGAATGCCTATACCAAATTTCACGTCTCTACGGTTGACCGTTGAGGAGTTCCCTCGTCGGGAGCCAACCCTGGGTGCAGCAGCGATGTCATGGTGGAACTTAGAAATTGCCGTCATAATGGAATGCCTATACCAAATTTCACGTCTCTACGGTTGACCGTTGAGGAGTTCCCTCGTCGGGAGCCAACCCTGGGTGCAGCAGCCATGTCATGGTGGAACTTAGTAATTGCCATCATAATGGAATGCCTATACCAAATTTCACGTCTCTACGGTTGACCGTTGAGGAGTTCCCTCGTCGGGAGCCAACCCTGGGTGCAGCAGCCATGTCATGGTGGAACTTAGTAATTGCCATCATAATGGAATGCCTATACCAAATTTCACGTCTCTACGGTTGACCGTTGAGGAGTTCCCTCGTCGGGAGCCAACCCTGGGTGCAGCAGCCATGTCATGGTGGAACTTAGTAATTGCCATCATAATGGAATGCCTATACCAAATTTCACGTCTCTACGGTTGACCGTTGAGGAGTTCCCTCGTCGGGAGCCAACCCTGGGTGCAGCAGCCATGTCATGGTGGAACTTAGTAATTGCCATCATAATGGAATGCCTATACCAAATTTCACGTCTCTACGGTTGACCGTTGAGGAGTTCCCTCGTCGGGAGCCAACCCTGGGTGCAGCAGCGATGTCATGGTGGAACTTAGAAATTGCCGTCATAATGGAATGCCTATACCAAATTTCACGTCTCTACGGTTGACCGTTGAGGAGTTCCCTCGTCGGGAGCCAACCCTGGGTGCAGCAGCCATGTCATGGTGGAACTTAGTAATTGCCATCATAATGGAATGCCTATACCAAATTTCACGTCTCTACGGTTGACCGTTGAGGAGTTCCCTCGTCGGGAGCCAACCCTGGGTGCAGCAGCCATGTCATGGTGGAACTTAGTAATTGCCATCATAATGGAATGCCTATACCAAATTTCACGTCTCTACGGTTGACCGTTGAGGAGTTCCCTCGTCGGGAGCCAACCCTGGGTGCAGCAGCCATGTCATGGTGGAACTTAGTAATTGCCATCATAATGGAATGCCTATACCAAATTTCACGTCTCTACGGTTGACCGTTGAGGAGTTCCCTCGTCGGGAGCCAACCCTGGGTGCAGCAGCCATGTCATGGTGGAACTTAGTAATTGCCATCATAATGGAATGCCTATACCAAATTTCACGTCTCTACGGTTGACCGTTGAGGAGTTCCCTCGTCCTTGTCACGTACCTCTTTCCGTAGGTTGTTTACTCCTTTTAATTCGTTTAACGCCTCGCGGGCAATATCTCTGGCTCTTTCCGGTATTTCTTCGAAATTCCGAAACGGCACTTCTATTTCTGTGGTCTCCATATTGTCTCTTCTCGTTGATCAAAGGCACTGAAAATGAAAATGAAAAAGCACAGATTAAATAGTATTGAAAAGTAATTAAAGAAGAAGAAGAAGACGAGATAAAAAGCAGAAGCAATGAAATGAAAAGCGTTCTAAAACCCTATCTTTTGACACCTCGCTTGTGTGTATATGATAAAATAAAGAATATAATATTTAATTTATTAAACGAAGCCGCGGGAAAAATACTAAAACTCCCTTGGCTCGGATCGCTACTATTGAAAACAAACATCGTAAAATCGATAAATAAACTTTCGCAAGTATGACGAGGGCTGAAGTTACCATAGAAACAGAAATCGTTAAATCGATAAATATTCTATTGCGAGTCGGGCCACCGCCTGAGCTCGTTACTATGGAAACAAAACCGTTAAATCGATAAATCAATATACCTATACAGATATTAAATCGTCTATAATTCCGTTAATATTACTCAGATTTGAAAATTAAAAGAAGCGTTAGATGCGCAAAGCAAAACTCTATTAGATAATAATAAACAGGGAGGACTATTGATGCCTTTTAGCGCAATAGCCCTCAAACGTCGGAAGCCAATTTATTTCGAAAAATGTGATTTTTTCATAACAATTTCTATGTTCAAAATGAAAGTTTATATAAAAAAATTCAAAATGTCAAAATTTCGAAAATGCCATTTCGTAGAGATTTCAAAGGCCTTCGTTCTGTCCGAACACCGTAACGCGTTAGGTTTACTCTATCTCGATTTATTTCGAAAAATGTGATTTTTTCATAATAATTTCCAAGTTCAAAATGAAAGTTTATATAAAAATTTTCAAAATATCAAAATTTCAAAAATGCCATTTTGTAGAGCTTAAGCGGGGTGTCGATCTCGCCAAAGACCGCAACGCGGTAGGTTTACTCTATCTCGATTTATTTCGAAAAATGTGATTTTTTCATAACAATTTCTATGTTCAAAATGAAAGTTTATATAAAATTTTTCAAAATGTCAAAATTTCGAAAATGCCATTTTGTAGAGATTACCAAGGTCGTCGTTCTGTCCGAACGCCGTAACGCTATAGGTTTACTCTATCACGATCTTTTTCGAAAAATGTGATTTTTTCATAACAATTTCTATGTTTAAAATGAAATTTTATATAAAATTTTTCAAAATGTCAAAATTTCGAAAATGCCATTTTGTAGAGATTACCAAGGCCGTCGTTCTGTCCGAACGCCGTAACGCTATAGGTTTACTCTATCACGATCTTTTTCGAAAAATGTGATTTTTTCATAATAATTTCTATGTTTAAAATGAAATTTTATATAAAATTTTTCAAAATGTCAAAATTTCAAAAATGCCATTTTGTAGAGCTTAAGCGGGGTGTCGATCTAGCCAAAGACCGCAACGCGGTAGGTTTACTCTATCACGGTCTTTTTCGAAAAATGTCATTTATTCATAACAATTTCTATGTTCAAAATGAAAGTTTATATAAAAAATTTCAAAATGTCAAAATTTCGAAAATGCCATTTCGTAGAGATTACCAAGGCCGTGGTTCTGTCCGAACGCCGTAACGCTATAGGTTTACTCTATCACGATCTTTTTCGAAAAATGTGATTTTTTCATTATAATTTCTATGTTTAAAATGAAATTTTATATAAAATTTTTCAAAATGTCAAAATTTCAAAAATGCCATTTTGTAGAGCTTAAGCGGGGTGTCGATCTCGCCAAAGACCGCAACGCGGTAGGTTTACTCTATCTCGATTTATTTCGAAAAATGTGATTTTTTCATAACAATTTCTATGTTCAAAATGAAAGTTTATATAAAAAATTTCAAAATGTCAAAATTTCGAAAATGCCATTTTGTAGAGATTACCAAGGCCGTCGTTCTGTCCGAACGCCGTAACCCTATAGGTTTACTCTATCACGATCTTTTTCGAAAAATGTGATTTTTTCATAACAATTTCTATGTTTAAAATGAAATTTTATATAAAATTTTTCAAAATGTCAAAATTTCGAAAATGCCATTTTGTAGAGATTACCAAGGCCGTCGTTCTGTCCGAACGCCGTAACCCTATAGGTTTACTCTATCACGATCTTTTTCGAAAAATATGATTTTTTCATAATAATTTCTATGTTTAAAATGAAATTTTATATAAAATTTTTCAAAAAGTCAAAATTTCAAAAATGCCATTTTGTAGAGCTTAAGCGGGGTGTCGATCTCGCCAAAGACCGCAACGCGGTAGGTTTACTCTATCTCGTTCTTTTGTGAAAAATGTGATTTTTTCATAACAATTTCTATGTTCAAAATGAAAGTTTATATAAAAAATTTCAAAATGTCAAAATTTCGAAAATGCCATTTCGTAGAGATTTCAAAGGCCTTCGTTATGCCCAAACACCGTAACGCGTTTTATTTACTCTATCACGGTCTTTTTCGAAAAATGACATTTATTCATAACAATTTCTATGTTCAGGAGTTCCCTCGTCGGGAGCCAACCCTGGGTGCAGCAGCCATGTCATGGTGGAACTTAGTAATTGCCATCATAATGGAATGCCTATACCAAATTTCACGTCTCTACGGTTGACCGTTGAGGAGTTCCCTCGTCGGGAGCCAACCCTGGGTGCAGCAGCCATGTCATGGTGGAACTTAGTAATTGCCATCATAATGGAATGCCTATACCAAATTTCACGTCTCTACGGTTGACCGTTGAGGAGTTCCCTCGTCGGGAGCCAACCCTGGGTGCAGCAGCGATGTCATGGTGGAACTTAGAAATTGCCGTCATAATGGAATGCCTATACCAAATTTCACGTCTCTACGGTTGACCGTTGAGGAGTTCCCTCGTCGGGAGCCAACCCTGGGTGCAGCAGCCATGTCATGGTGGAACTTAGTAATTGCCATCATAATGGAATGCCTATACCAAATTTCACGTCTCTACGGTTGACCGTTGAGGAGTTCCCTCGTCGGGAGCCAACCCTGGGTGCAGCAGCCATGTCATGGTGGAACTTAGTAATTGCCATCATAATGGAATGCCTATACCAAATTTCACGTCTCTACGGTTGACCGTTGAGGAGTTCCCTCGTCGGGAGCCAACCCTGGGTGCAGCAGCCATGTCATGGTGGAACTTAGTAATTGCCATCATAATGGAATGCCTATACCAAATTTCACGTCTCTACGGTTGACCGTTGAGAAGTTCCCTCGTCGGGAGCCAACCCTGGGTGCAGCAGCCATGTCATGGTGGAACTTAGTAATTGCCATCATAATGGAATGCCTATACCAAATTTCACGTCTCTACGGTTGACCGTTGAGGAGTTCCCTCGTCCTTGTCACGTACCTCTTTCCGTAGGTTGTTTACTCCTTTTAATTCGTTTAACGCCTCGCGGGCAATATCTCTGGCTCTTTCCGGTATTTCTTCGAAATTCCGAAACGGCACTTCTATTTCTGTGGTCTCCATATTGTCTCTTCTCGTTGATCAAAGGCACTGAAAATGAAAATGAAAAAGCACAGATTAAATAGTATTGAAAAGTAATTAAAGAAGAAGAAGAAGACGAGATAAAAAGCAGAAGCAATGAAATGAAAAGCGTTCTAAAACCCTATCTTTTGACACCTCGCTTGTGTGTACATGATAAAATAAAGAATATAATATTTAATTTATTAAACGAAGCCGCGGGAAAAATACTAAAACTCCCTTGGCTCGGATCGCTACTATTGAAAACAAACATCGTAAAATCGATAAATAAACTTTCGCAAGTATGACGAGGGCTGAAGTTACCATAGAAACAGAAATCGTTAAATCGATAAATATTCTATTGCGAGTCGGGCCACCGCCTGAGCTCGTTACTATGGAAACAAAACCGTTAAATCGATAAATCAATATACCTATACAGATATTAAATCGTCTATAATTCCGTTAATATTACTCAGATTTGAAAATTAAAAGAAGCGTTAGATGCGCAAAGCAAAACTCTATTAGATAATAATAAACAGGGAGGACTATTGATGCCTTTTAGCGCAATAGCCCTCAAACGTCGGAAGCCAATTTATTTCGAAAAATGTGATTTTTTCATAACAATTTCTATGTTCAAAATGAAAGTTTATATAAAAAAATTCAAAATGTCAAAATTTCGAAAATGCCATTTCGTAGAGATTTCAAAGGCCTTCGTTCTGTCCGAACACCGTAACGCGTTAGGTTTACTCTATCTCGATTTATTTCGAAAAATGTGATTTTTTCATAATAATTTCCAAGTTCAAAATGAAAGTTTATATAAAAATTTTCAAAATATCAAAATTTCAAAAATGCCATTTTGTAGAGCTTAAGCGGGGTGTCGATCTCGCCAAAGACCGCAACGCGGTAGGTTTACTCTATCTCGATTTATTTCGAAAAATGTGATTTTTTCATAACAATTTCTATGTTCAAAATGAAAGTTTATATAAAATTTTTCAAAATGTCAAAATTTCGAAAATGCCATTTTGTAGAGATTACCAAGGTCGTCGTTCTGTCCGAACGCCGTAACGCTATAGGTTTACTCTATCACGATCTTTTTCGAAAAATGTGATTTTTTCATAACAATTTCTATGTTTAAAATGAAATTTTATATAAAATTTTTCAAAATGTCAAAATTTCGAAAATGCCATTTTGTAGAGATTACCAAGGCCGTCGTTCTGTCCGAACGCCGTAACGCTATAGGTTTACTCTATCACGATCTTTTTCGAAAAATGTGATTTTTTCATAATAATTTCTATGTTTAAAATGAAATTTTATATAAAATTTTTCAAAATGTCAAAATTTCAAAAATGCCATTTTGTAGAGCTTAAGCGGGGTGTCGATCTAGCCAAAGACCGCAACGCGGTAGGTTTACTCTATCACGGTCTTTTTCGAAAAATGTCATTTATTCATAACAATTTCTATGTTCAAAATGAAAGTTTATATAAAAAATTTCAAAATGTCAAAATTTCGAAAATGCCATTTCGTAGAGATTACCAAGGCCGTGGTTCTGTCCGAACGCCGTAACGCTATAGGTTTACTCTATCACGATCTTTTTCGAAAAATGTGATTTTTTCATTATAATTTCTATGTTTAAAATGAAATTTTATATAAAATTTTTCAAAATGTCAAAATTTCAAAAATGCCATTTTGTAGAGCTTAAGCGGGGTGTCGATCTCGCCAAAGACCGCAACGCGGTAGGTTTACTCTATCTCGATTTATTTCGAAAAATGTGATTTTTTCATAACAATTTCTATGTTCAAAATGAAAGTTTATATAAAAAATTTCAAAATGTCAAAATTTCGAAAATGCCATTTTGTAGAGATTACCAAGGCCGTCGTTCTGTCCGAACGCCGTAACCCTATAGGTTTACTCTATCACGATCTTTTTCGAAAAATGTGATTTTTTCATAACAATTTCTATGTTTAAAATGAAATTTTATATAAAATTTTTCAAAATGTCAAAATTTCGAAAATGCCATTTTGTAGAGATTACCAAGGCCGTCGTTCTGTCCGAACGCCGTAACCCTATAGGTTTACTCTATCACGATCTTTTTCGAAAAATATGATTTTTTCATAATAATTTCTATGTTTAAAATGAAATTTTATATAAAATTTTTCAAAAAGTCAAAATTTCAAAAATGCCATTTTGTAGAGCTTAAGCGGGGTGTCGATCTCGCCAAAGACCGCAACGCGGTAGGTTTACTCTATCTCGTTCTTTTGTGAAAAATGTGATTTTTTCATAACAATTTCTATGTTCAAAATGAAAGTTTATATAAAAAATTTCAAAATGTCAAAATTTCGAAAATGCCATTTCGTAGAGATTTCAAAGGCCTTCGTTATGCCCAAACACCGTAACGCGTTTTATTTACTCTATCACGGTCTTTTTCGAAAAATGACATTTATTCATAACAATTTCTATGTTCAGGAGTTCCCTCGTCGGGAGCCAACCCTGGGTGCAGCAGCCATGTCATGGTGGAACTTAGTAATTGCCATCATAATGGAATGCCTATACCAAATTTCACGTCTCTACGGTTGACCGTTGAGGAGTTCCCTCGTCGGGAGCCAACCCTGGGTGCAGCAGCCATGTCATGGTGGAACTTAGTAATTGCCATCATAATGGAATGCCTATACCAAATTTCACGTCTCTACGGTTGACCGTTGAGGAGTTCCCTCGTCGGGAGCCAACCCTGGGTGCAGCAGCGATGTCATGGTGGAACTTAGAAATTGCCGTCATAATGGAATGCCTATACCAAATTTCACGTCTCTACGGTTGACCGTTGAGGAGTTCCCTCGTCGGGAGCCAACCCTGGGTGCAGCAGCCATGTCATGGTGGAACTTAGTAATTGCCATCATAATGGAATGCCTATACCAAATTTCACGTCTCTACGGTTGACCGTTGAGGAGTTCCCTCGTCGGGAGCCAACCCTGGGTGCAGCAGCCATGTCATGGTGGAACTTAGTAATTGCCATCATAATGGAATGCCTATACCAAATTTCACGTCTCTACGGTTGACCGTTGAGGAGTTCCCTCGTCGGGAGCCAACCCTGGGTGCAGCAGCCATGTCATGGTGGAACTTAGTAATTGCCATCATAATGGAATGCCTATACCAAATTTCACGTCTCTACGGTTGACCGTTGAGAAGTTCCCTCGTCGGGAGCCAACCCTGGGTGCAGCAGCCATGTCATGGTGGAACTTAGTAATTGCCATCATAATGGAATGCCTATACCAAATTTCACGTCTCTACGGTTGACCGTTGAGGAGTTCCCTCGTCCTTGTCACGTACCTCTTTCCGTAGGTTGTTTACTCCTTTTAATTCGTTTAACGCCTCGCGGGCAATATCTCTGGCTCTTTCCGGTATTTCTTCGAAATTCCGAAACGGCACTTCTATTTCTGTGGTCTCCATATTGTCTCTTCTCGTTGATCAAAGGCACTGAAAATGAAAATGAAAAAGCACAGATTAAATAGTATTGAAAAGTAATTAAAGAAGAAGAAGAAGACGAGATAAAAAGCAGAAGCAATGAAATGAAAAGCGTTCTAAAACCCTATCTTTTGACACCTCGCTTGTGTGTATATGATAAAATAAAGAATATAATATTTAATTTATTAAACGAAGCCGCGGGAAAAATACTAAAACTCCCTTGGCTCGGATCGCTACTATTGAAAACAAACATCGTAAAATCGATAAATAAACTTTCGCAAGTATGACGAGGGCTGAAGTTACCATAGAAACAGAAATCGTTAAATCGATAAATATTCTATTGCGAGTCGGGCCACCGCCTGAGCTCGTTACTATGGAAACAAAACCGTTAAATCGATAAATCAATATACCTATACAGATATTAAATCGTCTATAATTCCGTTAATATTACTCAGATTTGAAAATTAAAAGAAGCGTTAGATGCGCAAAGCAAAACTCTATTAGATAATAATAAACAGGGAGGACTATTGATGCCTTTTAGCGCAATAGCCCTCAAACGTCGGAAGCCAATTTATTTCGAAAAATGTGATTTTTTCATAACAATTTCTATGTTCAAAATGAAAGTTTATATAAAAAAATTCAAAATGTCAAAATTTCGAAAATGCCATTTCGTAGAGATTTCAAAGGCCTTCGTTCTGTCCGAACACCGTAACGCGTTAGGTTTACTCTATCTCGATTTATTTCGAAAAATGTGATTTTTTCATAATAATTTCCAAGTTCAAAATGAAAGTTTATATAAAAATTTTCAAAATATCAAAATTTCAAAAATGCCATTTTGTAGAGCTTAAGCGGGGTGTCGATCTCGCCAAAGACCGCAACGCGGTAGGTTTACTCTATCTCGATTTATTTCGAAAAATGTGATTTTTTCATAACAATTTCTATGTTCAAAATGAAAGTTTATATAAAATTTTTCAAAATGTCAAAATTTCGAAAATGCCATTTTGTAGAGATTACCAAGGTCGTCGTTCTGTCCGAACGCCGTAACGCTATAGGTTTACTCTATCACGATCTTTTTCGAAAAATGTGATTTTTTCATAACAATTTCTATGTTTAAAATGAAATTTTATATAAAATTTTTCAAAATGTCAAAATTTCGAAAATGCCATTTTGTAGAGATTACCAAGGCCGTCGTTCTGTCCGAACGCCGTAACGCTATAGGTTTACTCTATCACGATCTTTTTCGAAAAATGTGATTTTTTCATAATAATTTCTATGTTTAAAATGAAATTTTATATAAAATTTTTCAAAATGTCAAAATTTCAAAAATGCCATTTTGTAGAGCTTAAGCGGGGTGTCGATCTAGCCAAAGACCGCAACGCGGTAGGTTTACTCTATCACGGTCTTTTTCGAAAAATGTCATTTATTCATAACAATTTCTATGTTCAAAATGAAAGTTTATATAAAAAATTTCAAAATGTCAAAATTTCGAAAATGCCATTTCGTAGAGATTACCAAGGCCGTGGTTCTGTCCGAACGCCGTAACGCTATAGGTTTACTCTATCACGATCTTTTTCGAAAAATGTGATTTTTTCATTATAATTTCTATGTTTAAAATGAAATTTTATATAAAATTTTTCAAAATGTCAAAATTTCAAAAATGCCATTTTGTAGAGCTTAAGCGGGGTGTCGATCTCGCCAAAGACCGCAACGCGGTAGGTTTACTCTATCTCGATTTATTTCGAAAAATGTGATTTTTTCATAACAATTTCTATGTTCAAAATGAAAGTTTATATAAAAAATTTCAAAATGTCAAAATTTCGAAAATGCCATTTTGTAGAGATTACCAAGGCCGTCGTTCTGTCCGAACGCCGTAACCCTATAGGTTTACTCTATCACGATCTTTTTCGAAAAATGTGATTTTTTCATAACAATTTCTATGTTTAAAATGAAATTTTATATAAAATTTTTCAAAATGTCAAAATTTCGAAAATGCCATTTTGTAGAGATTACCAAGGCCGTCGTTCTGTCCGAACGCCGTAACCCTATAGGTTTACTCTATCACGATCTTTTTCGAAAAATATGATTTTTTCATAATAATTTCTATGTTTAAAATGAAATTTTATATAAAATTTTTCAAAAAGTCAAAATTTCAAAAATGCCATTTTGTAGAGCTTAAGCGGGGTGTCGATCTCGCCAAAGACCGCAACGCGGTAGGTTTACTCTATCTCGTTCTTTTGTGAAAAATGTGATTTTTTCATAACAATTTCTATGTTCAAAATGAAAGTTTATATAAAAAATTTCAAAATGTCAAAATTTCGAAAATGCCATTTCGTAGAGATTTCAAAGGCCTTCGTTATGCCCAAACACCGTAACGCGTTTTATTTACTCTATCACGGTCTTTTTCGAAAAATGACATTTATTCATAACAATTTCTATGTTCAGGAGTTCCCTCGTCGGGAGCCAACCCTGGGTGCAGCAGCCATGTCATGGTGGAACTTAGTAATTGCCATCATAATGGAATGCCTATACCAAATTTCACGTCTCTACGGTTGACCGTTGAGGAGTTCCCTCGTCGGGAGCCAACCCTGGGTGCAGCAGCCATGTCATGGTGGAACTTAGTAATTGCCATCATAATGGAATGCCTATACCAAATTTCACGTCTCTACGGTTGACCGTTGAGGAGTTCCCTCGTCGGGAGCCAACCCTGGGTGCAGCAGCGATGTCATGGTGGAACTTAGAAATTGCCGTCATAATGGAATGCCTATACCAAATTTCACGTCTCTACGGTTGACCGTTGAGGAGTTCCCTCGTCGGGAGCCAACCCTGGGTGCAGCAGCCATGTCATGGTGGAACTTAGTAATTGCCATCATAATGGAATGCCTATACCAAATTTCACGTCTCTACGGTTGACCGTTGAGGAGTTCCCTCGTCGGGAGCCAACCCTGGGTGCAGCAGCCATGTCATGGTGGAACTTAGTAATTGCCATCATAATGGAATGCCTATACCAAATTTCACGTCTCTACGGTTGACCGTTGAGGAGTTCCCTCGTCGGGAGCCAACCCTGGGTGCAGCAGCCATGTCATGGTGGAACTTAGTAATTGCCATCATAATGGAATGCCTATACCAAATTTCACGTCTCTACGGTTGACCGTTGAGGAGTTCCCTCGTCGGGAGCCAACCCTGGGTGCAGCAGCCATGTCATGGTGGAACTTAGTAATTGCCATCATAATGGAATGCCTATACCAAATTTCACGTCTCTACGGTTGACCGTTGAGGAGTTCCCTCGTCGGGAGCCAACCCTGGGTGCAGCAGCGATGTCATGGTGGAACTTAGAAATTGCCGTCATAATGGAATGCCTATACCAAATTTCACGTCTCTACGGTTGACCGTTGAGGAGTTCCCTCGTCGGGAGCCAACCCTGGGTGCAGCAGCCATGTCATGGTGGAACTTAGTAATTGCCATCATAATGGAATGCCTATACCAAATTTCACGTCTCTACGGTTGACCGTTGAGGAGTTCCCTCGTCGGGAGCCAACCCTGGGTGCAGCAGCCATGTCATGGTGGAACTTAGTAATTGCCATCATAATGGAATGCCTATACCAAATTTCACGTCTCTACGGTTGACCGTTGAGGAGTTCCCTCGTCGGGAGCCAACCCTGGGTGCAGCAGCCATGTCATGGTGGAACTTAGTAATTGCCATCATAATGGAATGCCTATACCAAATTTCACGTCTCTACGGTTGACCGTTGAGAAGTTCCCTCGTCGGGAGCCAACCCTGGGTGCAGCAGCCATGTCATGGTGGAACTTAGTAATTGCCATCATAATGGAATGCCTATACCAAATTTCACGTCTCTACGGTTGACCGTTGAGGAGTTCCCTCGTCCTTGTCACGTACCTCTTTCCGTAGGTTGTTTACTCCTTTTAATTCGTTTAACGCCTCGCGGGCAATATCTCTGGC
Source organism: Micropterix aruncella (assembly GCA_944548615.1). Classification (NCBI taxonomy): domain Eukaryota; kingdom Metazoa; phylum Arthropoda; class Insecta; order Lepidoptera; family Micropterigidae; genus Micropterix; species Micropterix aruncella. The sequence goes on from CALYMY010000267.1 coordinate 48,690, forward strand.
TCTTTCCGGTATTTCTTCGAAATTCCGAAACGGCACTTCTATTTCTGTGGTCTCCATATTGTCTCTTCTCGTTGATCAAAGGCACTGAAAATGAAAATGAAAAAGCACAGATTAAATAGTATTGAAAAGTAATTAAAGAAGAAGAAGAAGACGAGATAAAAAGCAGAAGCAATGAAATGAAAAGCGTTCTAAAACCCTATCTTTTGACACCTCGCTTGTGTGTATATGATAAAATAAAGAATATAATATTTAATTTATTAAACGAAGCCGCGGGAAAAATACTAAAACTCCCTTGGCTCGGATCGCTACTATTGAAAACAAACATCGTAAAATCGATAAATAAACTTTCGCAAGTATGACGAGGGCTGAAGTTACCATAGAAACAGAAATCGTTAAATCGATAAATATTCTATTGCGAGTCGGGCCACCGCCTGAGCTCGTTACTATGGAAACAAAACCGTTAAATCGATAAATCAATATACCTATACAGATATTAAATCGTCTATAATTCCGTTAATATTACTCAGATTTGAAAATTAAAAGAAGCGTTAGATGCGCAAAGCAAAACTCTATTAGATAATAATAAACAGGGAGGACTATTGATGCCTTTTAGCGCAATAGCCCTCAAACGTCGGAAGCCAATTTATTTCGAAAAATGTGATTTTTTCATAACAATTTCTATGTTCAAAATGAAAGTTTATATAAAAAAATTCAAAATGTCAAAATTTCGAAAATGCCATTTCGTAGAGATTTCAAAGGCCTTCGTTCTGTCCGAACACCGTAACGCGTTAGGTTTACTCTATCTCGATTTATTTCGAAAAATGTGATTTTTTCATAATAATTTCCAAGTTCAAAATGAAAGTTTATATAAAAATTTTCAAAATATCAAAATTTCAAAAATGCCATTTTGTAGAGCTTAAGCGGGGTGTCGATCTCGCCAAAGACCGCAACGCGGTAGGTTTACTCTATCTCGATTTATTTCGAAAAATGTGATTTTTTCATAACAATTTCTATGTTCAAAATGAAAGTTTATATAAAATTTTTCAAAATGTCAAAATTTCGAAAATGCCATTTTGTAGAGATTACCAAGGTCGTCGTTCTGTCCGAACGCGCGTAACGCTATAGGTTTACTCTATCACGATCTTTTTCGAAAAATGTGATTTTTTCATAACAATTTCTATGTTTAAAATGAAATTTTATATAAAATTTTTCAAAATGTCAAAATTTCGAAAATGCCATTTTGTAGAGATTACCAAGGCCGTCGTTCTGTCCGAACGCCGTAACGCTATAG